>JAOTRQ010072037.1:0-12313 GCA_028565875.1 Hoplisoma paleatum
ACGAAACGCAGCTTTTTTTTCTTCCTGCGACTAATCAACCAATGGAATTTGGCCGACTAGTAATTTTTTCGGTCGACTAACGAATAATCGATTAATTGCGGTCAGTCCTAATGACCAGATTATATAAGATGTTTTGTTTGTAGAGATGATGCGTGATATTCGATTGGCTGGTTCTGGTTTGTCTGTAGGTCCCCACCATCGCCATCGTGGGATCAGGAGGGGGTTTCCGAGCCATGGTGGGATTTTCGGGAGTGATGAAGGCTCTGTACGAGTCCGGAGTTCTTGACTGCGCCACCTACGTGGCGGGGCTCTCAGGGTCCACCTGGTGCGCACCGTTGAACTATTTCAGGATACTTTGTTTGTTTTCTGCTCCTAAGCATCGATCTGAACGATGTACTGATGTGTACAGGTGCATGTCTACACTTTACTCGCACCCCGAATTCCCAGAAAAAGGCCCCCGAGAGATCAATCAGGAACTGATGAAGAGTGTCAGTAACAGTCCCTTAAAACTGCTCATGCCGCATCACATCAAGCGTTACATCAAAGCTCTGTGGAAGAAGAAAGCGGCCGGACAGCCGGTTACCTTCACTGACTTCTTCGGGATGCTGATCGGAGAGACGCTCATCCCAGGGGTGAGCGTGCACACACACACACACACACACACACACACACACACACTTACACACATAACATGAGTTATAATATACATGTGTATATTTATACACATGTACAACAGCTGCACACAACTGGTTTTGTTCATAAATGTACTGGGAGGTCTGAAGGACGTCATTTTCCTTTTACACTCCTGTATGGAGATCATGATGCACCGTGATGTAATTCACCTCCACAGCACCAGAGGGAGCGTCGAGTTTCTGAAGATCCTGTGGTTGTTTGTGTTTACGCTCCGGTTTTAGTGAGGAGTGAGAAACATGGTTGTAGATTTTATCTGATCGATATCGATTGTTAAAATGATTATATTAATGTTGATTATAAACGAAACATCAGAGAGAGACGACTTTATCTACAGGTGTGCACACTCACACACATTCATTTAGGAGATGCTAACTACGCTGGCGCAGATGCTAATGTGATGCTGACTGGATAAAAACACACCTAAATCCTGATTGAGTCGCTCGGTGTGTTTGTGTGTTTGTGTGTTTCAGCGAATGGACACGACGTTAAGCTCCATACAGGAAAAGGTGAATCAGGGTCAGTGTCCACTTCCTCTCTTCACCTGCCTTCACGTGAAGCCCAACGTCTCGGAGCTCATGTTCGCCGGTAAAACACCGCTTGTGCTCTGATGATTGTTTATTGACGTTCTGGATGTTGTTGTTACTTTTGACACACATGTAGAAAATATTCACCTGTTTAAGAACGTTCAGCAGAACACTCCAGCTGATCAGCGTGGTCACTCGTCTTATTTACCTGGGTTTAGAACCGGTACAATGCTAGCTAGAGGACCCTGTAACTACCCATCATGCCGTGCAAACAGATACCAAAAACATTTGTTTAGATTTAAATAACACACGGCAAATATGCAAAACATCTCCGGATGATTCCGTCACGTCCAGGAATAAAGCTTATAAAGGTTCTACTTCATGATATGGATTCAATTATAGGCGGTTATTAACGGCTTATTTATAAGATCATAAATGTCTTAAAATGCATTAATGAGCAGCCAGTAATTAATCCTACATTGACAATCTAAAGTCTTAATTAATTTGATCTTGACAAGATCTGAGCTTTGACATTACAGGGTGATGTAGGGTCACTATTCAGCATTATATCATCTATTAATTATTTCATATTATTTCATTATAAGCATTTAGTGTTAAGACATTTACAGCTTTATCATAATACGATGATTAAAAAGATCTGACATGAATTCACTCTGTTGTTGGATTGAAACGGTTTCTTGAGTAAATCTAAATAAAATAAATAATAAGTGGCTGGTTGCTCTTTGCTCACTGTTCAGTATTAAAATGAGATTCGTGTCCTCTGACGGAACATTAACGCAGAACCGTCGGTGTGAATCGAAACAGAACGTGCCGGGACTGGAACCCACGCCGTCGTGCTGTTAGGTGATGGTACTGACCGCTGACTTGTGTCCATTCTTGTGTCCGGCAGATTGGGTGGAGTTCAGCCCGTATGAGATCGGCATGTCCAAGTACGGGACCTTCATGTCTCCTGAACTGTTCGGGTGTAAGTTCTTCATGGGTAGTGTAGTGAAGCAGTATGAGGAGAACCCGCTGCACTTCCTCATGGGTAAGAACCCAACATACCACTCCATCTCACACGGGCTCGTACGAGTGCTGGGTTCGAATCCCGTCTGTGCAGCTCACTGGTGTGCTCAGAAACAAATGTTCGGGGTTTTTAATCAATCGTTCAGATCGTGTTGTTTAATAAAGAAGTGAAATAAGAAGCCGACACGTTTCTGTTCTGTGTTCATGTTTCTCCTGAACATCACCGGACCTGAAGCACTGTTTAATAATTATAATAATAATAATAATCAGGAACTAGGAATCTAGGAACTGTTTTATTAGACGCTTTTCCAGAAACTGTGGAAGCTGAGCGGTGTGACAATGTAGGAGAACATGTTAAATACTGGTAATGCAGGTGTTGACGTGTGTGTTCTAGAATGATTCTCGTACCGTGGTCACTAGTTTCATCAGATAAACTAAAGCTGGTGTAACGCCTCTGTAACCACGGTAACTCATGTGCACTAACTTATTATCTCACATGTTTATTATTGTTGTTGTTGTTGTTATTATTATTATTATTAAGCAATACCGGTGATGTTCAGGAGAAACATGGTTCTTATTTCACTTGTTTATTTACTAAACAACATGATGAGATCCAGAACACCAAATCTGGTCCCACCGTGAACTACAGAATCATGCACGGTGCTGTTCAGTGGTTTGTTGGAGCAGACACAACCACAGGGCGTGTTGGAAACATTATTGGAATGTGGGGTTTGTTTACTGTTTCCAGATTAGCCACGCCGTGTGTGTGTGTGTGTGTGTGTGTGTGTAGGTGTTTGGGGTAGTGCGTTCTCTATCCTGTTTAACCGGGTGCTTGGTGTGAAGGAGACGACTGGCTGCAGCACCATGGAGGAGGAGTTGGGTGAGTTGGGTGTTTTATCACTCTGGAAGATCTTGACTGTTGGGCCCTCGATCGAGGCCCTCGATCCCTCAGGGGCCATTAGAATTCTCATCCATTTCTGTTTCTGTTGGTTATTAGAACAAATAAAGCCGGAGCACATCATCGGAAAAGACTCGACCGATACCGAAGACGAACCTCGTCGGAGTGAGTGCTTTTATTTACTTCATTATAATAAATCAATTATAATTTTAATATAATAATAATAATAATAAAAAACAAAAATATAAGTGTGAGTTAGTCTGAGATCAGAGAGCTACATCAGGGACATTTCTTATAAAGACCCACACACACACACACACACACACAAACACCTATTGAATATTCCCATCACACACGCACACACACATGTATACACGCACACACACACACATTTCTCACATACTCCTATCACACACATACATACCTAGAAACCCCCCCCCACACACACCCTATCACTTACTTCTAACACACACACACACCCCTATCACATACACTTATCAAACACACATTTCTCGCATACTCCTATAACACACACAAAAGGTGTGTATATATATACCTTTTATACACACCGATCTCACACACACACACACACACACATATAAACCTTTTATACACACCGATCACACATACACACACACACACAAACCTTTTATACACACAGACACACACACACACACACATAAACCTTTTATACACACCTATCACACACACACACGCACACAAACCTTTTATACACACAGATACACACAGTGTTACATTTGTGTTGTTGTGTCGTGGTGATTTCAGTGGGTACCGAGTCGGCGGAGGTGGAGGAGGAGCGTCAGCGTAACGCTCAGGCCAGCTGGACTCAGCGCATGTTCACCTCCATGGTGGGCGACACGTCTCTGTTTAACACCCGCGAGGGTCGTGCGGGGAAAGTGCACAACTTCATGTTGGGTCTGCAGCTGAACACGGGTGAGACCGACACCCGCGCTCCACACCTCATGTCTCAAGTGTCTGTGGAGGACGAGGTGGACGCCGTCACAGGTGAGACAGGAACGGTGGTGTGCGACCAACACTGTGACCTCATAAACACACGAGAAACAAACTTTACCCACAATGCAATGTAATCCACTGAAGACACATTCTGACAGGTTCTCTTTATTATATATCAATAAATCATCACTTTTATCCCACCTCACACTATCTGTAGTGAGGACGGACCTCACCTTTGACCCTCAGAACCTCGTCTGTCTCCTTCCTCACCACGTCCTGCTGCTGCTGCTGATAAACTAACAGACTCGTTAAACATCGGCGGGGCGGCGGCAGGAAATCCAACCGTTCAAAATATTATTCTAACATTCCACACTGCTCGAACCCGCGATCCGACACCATCCGGACCCCCAGCGTCGGCCCCTCACCGACCCCACAGAGGCATGAATCCCTGCAGTTACAGTAGAGACTCCTGAACATGTTAAACAGAACCGTGTGATGTCAGAACCTCACTGTGGAAATTTGTAACCATAGTAACAGCAAATATTTAAATAGCTGAACGAGGCTCCTGTAGATGCTCAGTTTCTTCTCACATCTGTATAATTCATTCATCACAAAGAATGAAGGGCCTCGATCAAGGACCCATCAACAGCAAAACTTTTCAGTTACTGCTGATCTAGATAAACAGACAGTCAGACAGACAGACGAGTTATAATAAGTGGATTATAATTGACTCTTTTATGTTTGAGATTTACCTCCATGTGTTCATCATGATGTCAGCAGTGACATCAGAATGTTCCGGAGGGTGAGACACTTCAGCGGTCGGTACGTTTCACTCTTCTGTAGATCCTGATGAGTTCGAGCGGATCTACGAGCCGCTGGACGTCAGCAGCAGTAAGATCCACGTTGTGGACAGCGGCCTGACCTTTAACCTCCCGTACCCGCTGATCCTGAGACCCCAGAGAGGCGTCGATCTGATCATCTCCTTCGATTTCTCAGCCAGACCGAGTGACTCCAGTCCACCATTCAAGGTTCTTAATATAAACTCATACAGACAGACAGAGAAAGAGATTGATAGATGTATAGATAGACAGATAGACAGACAGATATGCTGATAATTAGACGGTTACACAGAGGTACTGATAGACATATATACAGATAGACAGACAGGGAGATAGATAGACAAACAGACAAAGCCAGGCAGATAGATGGTGATGATAGACAGACAGACAGAGAAATAGATAGATAGATTGTTAGACAGCCAGACTATTATGGTGATAATCAGATAGAGCTGACAGATGTACAGATAGACAGACAGACAGAGAACTAGATGGTGATGATTGACAGATTGAAAGACAGACTGACAGACAGACAGAGAAATAGATTGCTAGACAGCTAGACTGATATGTTGATAATCAGACAGCTAGATAGAGCTGACAGATGTACAGATAGACAGACGAGCAGACAGACAGATGTATACCTCTCCCCCTCAGGAGTTGTTGTTAGCTGAGAAGTGGGCTCGCATGAACAAGCTTCCGTTCCCTAAAATCGACGTGAAGGTTTTCGATCGCGAGGGTCTGCAGGAGTGTTACGTCTTCAAACCCAGGAAGGACGAGGACGACTGTCCCACCGTCATCCACTTCGTCCTGGCCAACATCCGCTTCAGAGACTTCAAAGCTCCGGGTACGAACCGCACGCCGCCATACCACAAACGACCTCACGGAGGCACCACGACTGTCACCAACCTTAAACCTTCCTGCTGTTTATTATGATGCCTCATTAAGGTTCATCCATGCAAAGCAATACAGAAATAAACATGAAAAACTTTAGTGTAAGTGCCTCAACTGCGTGTTTAAATACACAATCAGGACGTAACGATACACTCGACCCACAATGCAATTCACCAAACAGATTATAATCATGAATTTATAGACAGATGAGCAAGTTTATTTTTATTTATCCATCTGTCCATCGTCAAGCGTTTACTGGTGTTTCATTTTGGGTCACAGGGAGACAAACACTGAGTGAATACACTAAACACCTGAACAGGTCGCCAGTCTGTTACAGTGTATACACACACACACACATATACACACACAGGACACCAGAGTACCCAGAGGAAACTCCACACAGAAAATCTTGGGCTCATTTTATCCGGGATTCGAACCTGTGCTGAGCAGTTACATTGGAGTGTGTGTGTGTGTGTGTGTGTGTCGCAGGGGTGCGCAGAGAGAACGATAAGGAGCGAGAATTCGCTGACTTCGATATTTTCGACGATACGGAGACACCGTACTCAACATTCAACTTCAAATACTCGAACCAGGCGTTCCAGCGTCTGCACGACCTGATGGAGTTCAACACACTCAACAACATCGAGGTCTGTGTGTGTGTGTGTGTAAATGTGTGCTTGTGCGTGTCCGTGTTTCCGTGTTTGTGTGTGTTTATATATATATATATGTGTGTGTGTGTGTGTGCCCCCTGTAACCCTCCGGTGCATCCTTGTGTGTGTGTTCTGTATTGTTGTGTAGACTATAAAGGAGGCGATTCGAGACAGTGTGATACATCGACGCACCGTCCCGTCTCGCTGTTCCGTCTCTCTCTCACTCAACGAAATAGAAAACAAGAAGTTCCTGAAACGGGAGACGAGCAGCGTCAGAAAGGACACGCCCAACAGATAACCGGACCGCCGTGAGGTGTCCCAAAAACAAACCGGACCGACTGGATCGAGTTTGTAACTCGAACCCTTTTCAGTTGACTGATCTCAGATCTGTGTTCTGAGTCGAGGGTCACAGGTCAACTCTCTCACCCGGGTCTCACCCTTTTACAGTCCACTGTTGTAAACACTACAAATACAGTAGGGTTGTTTGTTTATTAGGATCTAAACATCATGCATGTTTTAACACCACACTTCTCACTTCTGATCCGTGTTTCTTTTCTTTCTTTTATTATTCTCGATCAATTCTTTTCATTCTGCAGATTTCTGAATGCACAGCAGCTTTCATCTTTTATTTATATAAAACATTTTGATTTGCTGATACTTGATATGTTTTAAGACGTCCTCGAGAATCTGTCCTCATGTTGATCTGCTTATGTTGTTTATATTACTTTAGAATGTAAAGTATTTACACTTAAACATATTTATGAATCCAGCATGTTTAACTTCCTCTACGCCTGTAAAACATCAGAGAAGTGTTTGTGTTTACAGACTTCTGTGTTTATTTGATCATTTTATAACCAGAACAATGTGCAACAGTGGCGCTTTACCTTGGTCTTGTGCTTATTTGTGTGATTGAGATTTTAATTACAACTTTTAAAATCGCACACAGTGTTTGAAATATTATTTGTGTTTGTTTGGCAGCGCTGGTGATGTTTTATATTTATTTCGTTTGTAAAACAATTGTTATTGACATAACAAACACACACTTGTACACACTAGGGGGCAGTAGTGAGCAGACATGCTCGGAGCAGTGAGCAGCCCTGTCCCAGCCACGGCGCCTGGGGAGCAGTTCAATGTCTCACTCAAAGACACTTCAGTCGTGAACCATCGACATTCTGATTCTCAAGTTCAGTTCTCTAACCACTGGGACAGTACAGATAATAACATGTTATTATACATAACAATAATAAATAATTTAATCTTTACCTGCAAACCTTTTCATTTCATTACAAGCCATCAAATACAAACTTGCATCAAAACTGGAAACTGCAAATAAACATCAAATCATAATAAAACTTCAGTGTTGTTCTCGCTCGCCACCTTGAATAATTATAAACTAGATTACGTAGCAACTAATTATATGAGTTGCTATGACATCACGAGCTAGTGTAAATAATTAGCTTTTTTCTCACCTCCTGAAACATACCAGGAGGTGGATTGGCTGCTCACAACATGGCATTGAAAGTATAAAAGCGTGTGTAATAGAACGAGCGAGAGAAAGCTAAACAGCGCCTCACGGTGGTGATATCTGGGTCTTCGCATAGAAAATTAGTGGTCGCTATTTTCCCCGTTTACGTTTTGCTTTATGTAAACACCACCATCTAGTGGTCATAAGTAATTATTACATTAAGGGTAATATGAGGAACAATGTCCACCTGAGGGCGCTCTAAGCGGAAGACATTGCGGAAGAATTAGCTTTTCCTGAATAGTATCTGGGTCTCAGTTAGTTTTCCGCGTCTTTTGTGCTGTTTCGAGACGCCTTTTTAAAATATTTCATAAAGATGTCGAAGAACACGGTGTCGGATCGATTCAGGAAGGTGGACGTGGATGAATATGATGAGAACAAATTTGTGGACGAGGAGGAGAAAGGCGGAGAGAATCAGCTCGGACCGGACGAGGCCGAGGTGGATTCCCTCATCAGACAATATCCTTTTATAAACCATAATAACTCGATTTTTAGTCTGTTTGACTTTTATACAGAAACGTTTCTTAATCACGTTTGAGCGTTATGAGTGTTTAAAATGACATTGAGTAAATGTTATGGGTGTGGCATCGCTCATTCATTCCTCACTCGGGCTGTATTTCAAATGACGTCTTAATCCCTACTCAAGGGCACTTCATACCACCCGGTGTAGCGACTCTCCACAGCGTGTCTAGTGCACTTCACAGAATAGAAAGAGTAGATTTGAGACGCGGCCACATGATGATCACTGTTGCTGAGTCTTTAATGATTTCTGTCAGATTTCTTTTATTTGTTTATTTTAGATTTAATACACTTAGAAAGCAGAATCACATTTATACATAAGTACAATATTTGTTGTTCTAAAATACATTAAATGTGTGTGCTGTTAACATTCTGTGCATGTATCAATGTTTTATTGTTTATTTATGTATGTAAGTCGTCTTTTTACACGTTTAGTTACGAGTCTCATCAAACACAGTTATGGAAAATGTTTGTCTTTTCGATTAGCCTCTCCTGCATGTTTTTGGACTTTGAGAGGAAACCGGAGCGCCCGGAGTAAACCCGCGCAGACCCTTTGGAGAACATGCAAACTCTGCACAGAAAGCTCTGGAATCGAACCCAGGACTTCTGCTTGTGTTAGATGGTTCATGACAAACGCAAACTATTGATTTATATTAATAACAAATAAACGTGTAGTAAACATTTGAACTGTTTTGTTGAGGCTGTTCTCACTGTATCCACACTTATTAATATTTAATATTCATGTTTTATTATTATAAGCTTGTGATGCTTCTCGAGATGTTTGTTCTTAACGCCGTGTTACAGGAAACATGATGGAGGCTTTACAGACGGTTCTGAAGAATCCACCAATCAACACCAAGAACCAAACCATCAAAGTGAGAACCGCGAGGGTTCTGTTCACATCTCAATACTCATTTAGTCTCGAGTTTAGCAGCATCCTCGAGGGGTTTGTGGTTGCCAGATTGCATTGGTGGTGTCCAATCAAAAATCATGAAAAAAAACACCAAATGAATCCTCCACAACTCAACCCGTCTCTGGGAATCGAACCGGGAACCCTCCGATCACAAGCCCAGTACTCTGACCACCAGGGCACAGCAGTCCCTTAAGTCTGAAGTCTTTTGTCTGGTGTACATCTCTGTAAATCAGTATGATCGGCACACCACAGCTTTCACACCGGAAGTGCTTCCTGAAGCAACCCTCCGAATTCTCTTAGTTTGGGCCCCTGAGGTTTGGAATGTTCCTCCAAGATCTTCCACAACCAGCCGATCAGCAGGTGTTGTGCTCAAACCCTGCAGCTCAAACCCAAATCCACAGAAACCGTTTTATTCATACAAGAGTTACCAGAAAGACGGAAATGTAAGTGTGCAGTCTGTCTGCCTAAACCTCTGTGTGTGTGTGTGTGTGTGTAGGAGCGTGCTGAGGCTTTGGTACTGAAGGTGTTAATGGCGTTTAAAAGCAGTGAGATTGAGAAAGCAGTTCAGTCTCTGGATAAGAATAAAGTGGATCTGCTGATGAAGTACATCTACAGAGGGTTCGAACAGCCATCCGATAACAGCAGTGCAGTATTACTCCTGTGGCACGAGAAGGTGTGTGTGTGTGTGTGTGTGTGTATTATATTATTACATGTTTGGGTGTTAAGCATATGTCTTAGTTGGCAGGTGCATTGCAGAGTGTGTGTGTGTGAGAGAGAGTTCAATGTGTTATTAAATCTATATTAGTGGAATTGTTTTTAAAGCTGTGTGTGTGTGTGTGTGTGTGTGTGTAGGCTCTCTCTGTTGGTGGTGTCGGCTCCATCGTAAGAGTGCTCACAGCCAGAAAAACTGTCTAACTGTCCA
The DNA here is from genome assembly GCA_028565875.1 of Hoplisoma paleatum. Classification (NCBI taxonomy): domain Eukaryota; kingdom Metazoa; phylum Chordata; class Actinopteri; order Siluriformes; family Callichthyidae; genus Hoplisoma; species Hoplisoma paleatum. Next base: position 10,370 of record JAOTRQ010072037.1, read on the forward strand.
TCACCAGGCCTCTGCGGCGCTGGCACAGGGATCGGCTGGCACAACCTCAGCGCCAGCCTCATCATCTCACTGTGGAGGACTTCCTGTCTCTTTTCGACTTCCTGTCTCTTTTTCTTTTCTTGTTTTTTTTTCCATTTTGTTTCGCTCAGCAGATCAAAACGTCGGCGAGATCCAAACGGATCCGATCTGCTGGAGTTCAGGTGTTTACAGACGTTTACCGCTTCACCTCAAGACGTCTTGGGAGCTTCAGGTCTGTCGGTCCGAGCCACGGCTGTAGACTGTTGGGGGGGGGGGGGCGGTCTAGAGCCCATCATTATCTGGATACCAAACTTACACCAGAGCATAAAAGAACTTCTGTACTGTACAAATGATCACATGAACCTGCAGCTCCTTCTGTCTGTCTGTCCATCCTGTCTGCTGAACAAACTACAACAGGTCTTATGGATCTGTAAAACTTTTCTCTCACATTACTTGAGACTTTGAGAATGTTTAGATTAGAATGCATTTATTAATCCAGCCCACTAATGTACTCGGGGTTCAAATCTCACTGACCAGGGGCATCCTGGGTAATTCAGTCATTACATTACGTCAATACAAATCTCCAAAAATGTCAATCACAGTGAGAATCATGACAGTGAAGGATTTTTTATTAATCTGACTGGATTTGGACTGTAAATTACTAATTGTTTTACAATGTAGATGAGACCATTTACTCTTGTAATATAAACTAAATTAAAACTCGACGCTTTGGACCATCGACCGAGACGTTGTGAGAGATTCTCTGTTCAACAACCTCCCAGATTAGGTGTCCAAATACTTTTGCCCTTGTGTGAGTCCTCGCGCCGTTCCATTTCTCGTGTCGACGTTTCTTTCTTATGGTGCTGATTTAGGATCAGCTCATCCTGAAGACTCGAATCTAAACAGCAGGATGAGAAAAAGCCAAAGACTGATCCAGGATCAGGTCACGGGATCAAATGCAGGCCGCAGAGTCTCGTTCTGATGTAAGGAACTAGGACCAGTGTATCTTTTAGTTTAGTAGCTAGAGCATGCGTGTGTGTGTGTGTGTGAGACGGTTGCTGCAGTATTTGCGGAACGTTTGTCGATGTCGTCCATCCAAGAAGCCATACACGATGTCTGGATGGACGCGGTCGTGTTCTGGAGGTTCCCGACTGCCTTATGAAACATTCCTTTTATAATGTGATTCATTTGGAAGCAATAAAAATTGTATTACGATGCAAAATCACGTCTTGTGTTTCTATATAAATATATTAAACTCATGATTATTTGAAGAACTCTGTTCACCTACCTGAAAATAAATCCTTTTGAGCGGTGGAAGTAAAAAGGTTTCACCTGGCAACCCAAATCCACACAATTTTATCGTCGCTATCAGGTCAAATAAACGAAAGCTTTCAGTTCACTTGCATGTTTGCATTTTTTTTATTTTCCAAACAAAACCTGATACGCAATCGTTCCCCCGAAATCATGAAACTTATTTTATGCAAACGATGTTAAACTAAAAATATTTCATGCGCTACTAATGGTCATTAATGGAATTTATATGTGAATTATGAAATGCGCCTAATACCAATTGTGCTGCTCTTTCGGTGACGTGAGAGCGACCGGCGCAGAGCAAGATGAGCGATGCTGCGAGGATGCTGTATGTACAGGGGGAGAGAACAGAACGTCTGGTGAAACGAGGTAAACGAGGGACCGTACAGATGTTACATTAGCTAACAGTGATTTGTTTGTGCTGGTTAAATGTTGATCCAGTATTGGAGACGCTCATATGTTCTGGGTCATGTGATGACGAAACAAACAATCAGATGTCTGGACGGACTCGAACCGCCGCTTAACATGGAACTAAACATTTAAACACAAGGGCGGGGCAGGGGGGGGGGGGTTCCGGGGGCGGTGGCGTTAGACGTTTTTCAGGAGAACTTCCTC
>JAOTRQ010072055.1:0-12312 GCA_028565875.1 Hoplisoma paleatum
GACTATTAGTCGATTAGTTGAAGTAAATGACGACCACTGGTCGACCAACAAAATCCTTGGTTGTGGACAGCCCTAGATATGATAATTTAGAATAATATAAAAACTTCAAAGGGCAAGGATGTCATTTCCTTGTTTATTAATTAAGATTTTAATATTGTTTCAATGTTGTTTTTAATGTTTAATTAACTCATCAGTAACCAAGGTTATCGAACAAACTCGGAAATGTTTTGGTTTATCCAATGAAATTCACTTGCATGCTTTTGGACACTGGGGCAACATGCAAAGTCCATAAAGAAAGAAATCAGATCACCTTTTTATCAGGTGACCATGCTACCCACTTACATATCTTTGAACTGTTGGAGAAAAACAGAGCACATAGAGGGAACTCACAAGGAATGCAAATTCCACACCGAAAGAACCCAGAACCTCCCCGACCTGGGTACTAAACCAGCACCTTCTCATAGCAAGGTTTCAATCTGTCTACTGAGCACCTGTGTAGCCAAAAAATAGAAACCATTCTTACCTCTTTGTGATCCACATTAGTAAAATCCACTCCATTAACCTCAACAATTTGGTCACCAACCTACATCGCGAATAACACAGTGAGTGTATGTTGCAGAAACAATAGTACAAACATGATAATCTTTCTGTCCAGAACAAAAGGTATTGACGTAATGGACATTAAAGTACCTGCAATCCCACTTCTGCAGACAAGGAGCCAGGCTTTACATTGCTGATGTAGATCCCTGGTTTTTGTGTTGGTCCACTTGAGATACTGCGAGAATAAAAGTTATTTCCAGCTTTAGCTTGGTGAATCTTGAACAGGTGGTGTTTTTGTCAAACTAAAGGAAATAGGCGCTTTGTGTTTCGTTCAGAAGCCCAATAAATCTATGCCTGTCACTTGATGTGCCAGTGTTATGCTACCACATATTTATTTATCACTCATAACTACCAGGTTATTCTACCACAGTGGAACATATAATTTGTATGAACTTTAACTATTCACAATTTATCTTGCAATTGGGGTTGTGGTGCCATAACCACTTGTAACTGGATGTCCAAAAATAATAATTCACATCTTGTTTGTTTGGAAATAAAGCTTTATTTGTTAAGCTGCTGAAGTGTTGTTTCACAGCCTCACCACTGCATCTGGCATTTACCGCAGCATCATTTATTTCTCACCTGGCCTTTTGTCTGTACTTCTAACCGAACTGCTTGATAAAAAGTGGTGTGTGTCAGTGCCAAGCACACACACGAGCAGTTTCTTTACTTAGGGTAAGAATTGTAACAACCGATAGTTTGCAGTACTATTGGCTAAAAAACTTGTTAGTAGACGAGGTCATCTTTTTGCAAAGTGAAACATGGTGCGTCACCATAAGAGTACCCACGTGAGAGCTCTAATCCCAGCATGAACAATGTTGCTGTAGGTGCTCGCCTTGCCAATGTTGTGCGTCCTTTTTTCTGTCTGTATTTGTCACTTAAGTATACCAGATTCACTCACTTTAAACTTATTTGAGTAGGACGAACGAGTAGAATTCAGATAAAGCTATGTCCAGAATATCTACAAACTGTACAAACAATGAATATCTATTCCTCCTGTTCTCACCATCTCCATATACAACATTTTCAAGCACAGATTTTTAAAAAGATCCTTCAGTTATGAACAATTTAGCGTAAAGGAATTTTGGGTTATGTATGAATAAATTTCACGTGCACAATCATCTTAGACTTGATTGTGAGACTAAGAATCCAGCTCATCACAAAGTCTGCAGTCAATTTTAGACATTGGTTATTGGTCAGTAGGCAGGACAGCACCCAAAATACACTATCTGTCTTACCTAATGCCCATTCCGTTTGTGCCAACAAGACTGAGGAAGACTTTCTTCTCCTTGATTTCTTTTCCTCCAATCGAGGCAAGGCCAGCCACACTAGTTTTTTTCTCCTAAATTATAAAAATACAAGTAAAAATTGTGCAAAATAATTAGCCATTAGATGAAAAAAAACTTGTATAATTGTAATCTTACCCCAGATTGAGACACAAACTGATCCACAAACTGCCATTTTAGAGGTTCATCAGACGAACTAATAAAAAAATAGTAATAAAAATTACATTTATATTTTCAGCGTTTAGTGGATGGCTTTATAGTATACAAGTTAAAAATACATTCTGAACTATTTTTGGTGAACTATTCTCAAGCTTAACCTGCGCAAATGTTTGCACTATACGAATAAATTCTAATTAAAAAAAAAAAGAACTTAACAAATTTCTTACAAAAGTTTCTTATATAATAAATGTTAATCACAGTCTACCAATGTAATTTGATCAAACCAGAAAAAAACAGATTAAACGCGATCTTGAATTATAATTTTTTTTTAACAAAAACAGTTTACGGTAGAATTATGTTAGGTCAGAAAAGAGAAAGTTACCTTTTTACAGGAATCATGCCTACATCTGTGAATGAGAAATCGATTAATTAGTCATTCATTATCCACTTAAAGCAATGTGATCAATAACTTCACCTCAGTTTTTCTGTATGTAAATATCTATTGATCCCTTTAATAAACTGCAGTGTGCTGACTCACATCTGACTTTAAGAGACACAATCTTCTTGGTCTTGATAAGGTTGATAACCTCTTCGTGAATGCAGGAGGAGATGGAATATCCATTTATACGCACAATCTCATCCCCCACCTGCCAAGAGACAGCAAACAGCATCATCTTTGTTTCTGTCTGTTGCCAGTAGTTATAAACCAGTAACAATTCAACAGATAGCTTATTTAATAGCTTATTTGCAAGCAAGAGTAAACATAGACTGGCAACTACACATGTACCATGCTAATAGTCACTAGCTAAGTCAATCAAGGTGGTTGCATCCAGGTTTATCAAAGTATTAGTCTAAAAGTACTGTAATGGTGCCTTTAATTATTAAGGGCATTGTTATGTGAGAGAGTGTTCATGTTATGACATGGTATTATTAGTACATCTGTTTTGTAACATGTTCTCCATGTCCACAGGCGTTTCTTCTGAATGCTCTCTCCCACAGTACAAATTGAACCTTGATTTACTGTGGTGACGCCCCACCAGTAGTGTAGTCCAAAAAAACAATAAGTTAAGGGTTGCACTAGGACTAAAGGCAGACTGCGGTGCAACATCATGGTGGACACGTCCTTTCTGTTAAAACAAGTAGGGGGGATTGCACTTCCCCCACCAACCAACACTCAGTGAGCAGGGGGTAATACAAAAAAAGATGAAGAAGTAGTTCACTGAGCAAAGAGTTGTGGAGGGAGTTATGAATAATACAAACCTGTCAATAAGCAGTGATACTAATACAGACGGACTAAATTACGTCACGGTTTCAGTAAACGAATGCGAACAGTAGATATTTTACTCCACCTAGTGGTACGAGGATGCACTGCAATAAGAATATTCAAAAATAGCCAGTAATGATTATTAAACCCTAATTATTAGAATAAAAAAACTTTACTATGTAAATTCTAGATTAAATGGATTGCTTAAATATTTTATAAAGAAACACAATTCCATGAAATATGTGAGATGTAAAACATCACAAAAATAACTTTTTAATAATATACAGAGATGCGGGACACGTGTTGATGACGTAGCTGATGTAGTGAAGTTCATTAACCGAAATTTTGATTGTTATCCGAAGCAAATTTTTAGCTAAATCGTTGGTTGTTATCCGAATTGGTCGCTTTCTGAGGCGTTCGTTAACTGAGGTTCCACTGTTTGTTACATTTTTGTTGCTTCTGTGTACTGTGTGTGTTTTCGTTTTTTTCTCTTTTCAACTGCATTGTACTCTGTATTTTAATTATTGTAAAATGTGTACAATAAATAAAATGATTGTTGTAGAACAATCATAACTTGTCATTGAAAAGTGCTGTATAAACAAACACGACTTAAGATTTGACTAATTTGATTAAAAATATATCTCTCTAAATATCATTGCCAATGTGGCCACAATGCACATGACCACCGGCGAAAAGCTAGGGCCAGAAAACACGAATAATTTTATGCACATAATTGTATCGAATTCTCTTTTTAGAATTTAGAATACTTTTTCTCCACAGTGCTATTATACATATAAAAAATTATTAATCTGCATTTGAACCAATCTGTGCAGTGAAACACACACTAGAGGGCAGCAGTGAGCACACATGCCCAGTCATATGGGCAGCCCTGTCTATTGTGCCCAGAAAGCAGTAAGGGATTAGGTGCCTTGTTTAAGAGGCAATTCAGTTGTGCCCTGTTGACTCTTTGAATTGAACCAGCATCGTTCGGATCACAATCCCAGTTCTCTACCAGGCCATGGCTATACAAAAACAAGATTACAAAATATTAGATAATGTTCTAAGCATGCTTAGCAACGGACATTATAACAAAGTAATTTTCAGGCCAAAAATGAAAAAAATAAATTATTCCATAAAAGGTGTGTCAGCAACTGAGAACAAAAAACGAATTAATAAGGCGTTAAGCCATCACAAACTACTAATTCAGTCACCCATCATCTGTATTGGAGAAACGGTACTGTGTAAAATGTTTGAGTTCTGTTGCTGGACTTCACTAACCAACACAGCAGTCCAACATTGTTCCACTAGATTTACAGCAGATATCGGTGTGTCATTAACAAATCACTTTATTATACAGAATGAACAAGTAGTTGTAATTACCTTATCTTGATTTACATATAAAATACTGAACCTTGCCAGTAAAAGTCCCCTGCTGCATTGACTCTATTATTTATAGATTTGCCGTTGCTACCTGCCTGTCAGTCATGATTCTATATTCCTAGTACCCTTATTTAAATCTCCAACTTACCTGCAGGCCCACATTCCCAGCTTGTCCATCTTTAATGATCTGTGAAATGAAGAGTCCACAGCCAAACTCCAGGCCACCTCGTACGCTTAGACCCAGACCCTCAGGGTGAGTCCGGTCCAAGCGTACCTCCTTCAGCTTCCTGTATAAATAGAAACGTGATTAAATCCCATCGTACATTCAACGGAATTGTACTTGTTAAATCACTTAATACACTCCCCCTTAAAAATATACTTTGGCTCCAACAAGGTTTCATAAGATTTGTCTCATTGAACTGTTATTAATTTTTTAATAAAGTAAGGTAATGTTTACTACGTATGCACTTCTGTAAGTTGGAGTGTGAAAGTGTCTGCCAAATGCTAAAAATAAAAATTAAGATTAACTGAAGTACATATTTATTAAAATGCAGCTAAAGCACAAAGCAATTACACTAAACGGCCATAACAATACTACAATTTAATACATTACACCAGAGGTCTTTTTGAAACTGAGAGCTACTTTTGGGTACCAACTAAGGCGAAGGGCTACCAGTTTGATACACACTTGTGAAATCACAAATTTATAACCTTTAATTAAGTTACTATTAATAATTCTATATTGTAACGCCCGTGGGTCGCGCAGAAAGGATGAGACTGATGTAAACAAAAGTCCTGTTTTATTAACACCTTCAAATAACTCGCGGTTACATTTCCACCATCATTTTCCTCGTAGCATCACCCGGAACATCAGAGCACACACACGCACGCACACCGGTTCACTCCCAAAAACTCTCTCGCTCCCTGCACACCTGCACTAGGCTCCTCCCACCCTCTTAGCGCCCAAACACACACGAAGCATAAATAACTACAACATGTGGAGCACCCCATAACAAAACACAGAACCCATAACATCAAGCGATCGCTACAATATAATACATATATTGCAATATTATAATTTACGCCAATGCAAAATTTTAAAAACGAATAGCGTCAAAAAAAGCTCACTTGTGTCACTATAATTAGCTATTCTTAGAACAGGCTCGTGGGCGACTCATGAGGTCCTTACCACGTTGGTGATCCCTGCATTACACTATCAGACCAAAAGCAATTTGTCATATAAAGTGGGTCACACCTCATTGTGGAAGCCACCCTGAAGTCATGTACCTGTGGCACTGGAGGAACCCTGCAGGTGTGTGCACACGCTTACCCAGAAAAAAAGGTATTTAAGGTCAAGAAGAGGGTAAACATAAGCAGCCCTCAGCAAATGTCAGAAAAGACAGGTAGTAAATCATTCAGCTCACAGTAGAATCTAAAATAAATCTCCAACAAAATGCATTGAACGGATAAAAGTAATGTATGGAAACTGAATTCCCATATCGACCAACTTTTTCATCCACCAGCCAGGGCATTTTTAAACCCGTGCACAGAGAGATGGTAAGCTATTCCCACAACTGATTTAAGTGCAAGCAGGATAAAAATTCAAGGAAGGTTTACAAAACAATGGTTTTGAAGCATTGATGAAGTCAGTGAAAAAGAAAACTTTGCATAGTTTATATTTTTTAGCATATCACAGAGAGAAGATAGCATGTGTTTACCCTCTGGTTTTAATGACAAGCGAGAAGTCATTGTAGATTTGATCTGTTCGATAATGAACAACGAATGATTTTAAATGTTAGATCGTGAACATCAAAACACCGCCATATTCTGAGAGCGGCATCGGTACTCTGTGTGGTCTGCCTCATTTCAATGTATAGTACTATAGAAGTCCACATAAGTGGAAGAAGCAAAAAGGAAAAAGCACTGCTGGGGTGGTCGTGGGGGTTGAAGATGGTGGAAGTTGTCTATATAGAGTATAAACTGGCCTTACGAGCCACACGACATGTCACTAGATGTAACACTAAACAGAATGAGAGAGAACAAAAGAGACTGCAAACATTTAGCAATACAATGGCAATTGTGTAATAAAAGTTTTCTGGTGCTATTTTGTATCCTTTAACCATGTTAACATTATGTCACTTATCACGGTATGGGCCGCATCATTCTGAAGATTTTATGCCTTATTAAATCTCTGAAGAGATTATGCCTTATTTATCATGAATATCATTTTACTTTGGTCAGATTGTAAATTATTAAATGTGTGATCAAGTGAACCAAACTACTAGTATAAATATGACCTGAGCCAGTCAATACAGCTGTGGTATGACACATTTTGAACAACACACCAACCAAAGATTTATAACTGGTGTGATTCATGCTACCGTGTGACAAAAGGTTCAAAGTGCACCACTAGTCGTTTAAGCATTATACAAGCTGCCCGGTTACAAATCTTATTTGATTGAAGATTGTACTATATATTACAGATAATTGGATGTACTGCAGCTGTGGACACGCCTTGTCTGCTCTTTTAGAGCAGTATCTCACCCATGGTTGCTCTCCTGAGACTCGCAGGCAGCATTCAAGTGACATTTTTCACTCGGTCTGTGAGACACCAATCACACCGAACAAGAGAAGGGGGAGGATGACTTCCAATTCATTCATATTTATATATAAAGAGGAGCTGATCAAGAGCTGATCAGAGAAAAGACAAGAAAGTGGTCACTGTAATCAAGTGATAATAAAAATAAATAAAAATCACAGAGGGGAATTAAATGTGCAAATATGTGGTAACCAGTAATCCAGACATAATAATAATTAGAGCAAGAAGGCAATAGTGAAAACCGTAAAAAAAACTTTTTGTTGATGTTTTTCAGCACCACTAAAGGGTTTGGTCTGATCCATTTGTTGTGGAGTTTTCCCAGTTTTTTAGAGTAGAGTTTGCTTCCACAGTTCAAAAACATGCATGTGTTAGAATAACTACTGTTTCTGTCATGAATATAACTAAATATGTAAAACTAAATCCTAATAAAATAAACTACTCAAGTCAAAATTGGACAAAAGCTGAAGTTTATGCTGTTTATGATAGCTGGGTCGCATAACAAATCATTTATGCCAAAAAAAATGTTGAAAAAAGAATTGTTGGACCATGGTGTAGAGTTAGGTGAGGTCAGACCCCTGAGTCTGTTACATGTCTTCACTGGCCATTTCCAGCTACCAAATGCATTGTAAGTAAAATCTGGGGGACAGGATAACAAAATCCTTCAAGAGCTGGCAAAAATTCAGATGTTCCCAAGTGAACAAGAAGCAACTAGAACATCCATTGATGTGCAACACCTTGTCTAGACAGATCTAGGTCATCTTTGATTATAGGGAGGTTGAGTATTGCAACAAACGTGCAGTACAAAGTTAAACACAGGGGGATAAAGACACACTGGATCCATGAGAAAACAATTGAATAAACAAACAAATTAACAAAGCACTACTGATGCTGGAGTGATAATCGAGTATGGCACGCCTCTATTCTAGACCATCAATTTGCCATGACACAATCACAGGCCAATGTGTCTACATATTTCCCAAATATAATACCTTAGGTGGGATTTACCATTGTCACTTACTTCTATAAGGTTGATTATAATTATCTTACCTGGATCTCTTTGGTGTGAGATTGTCATACTCCACTTGGTGTTTGAGAGGAATAAGAGGTCGAATAGCATCGAACAAGGGCAGTCGATTTGGTTCATTGATGACCAGCTTCAGGTCCCCCACGAGGACATGCAATTCCATAGACCTGATATAAAACAGATTTCATTTAATACTTACAACTGATTTTAATAAGAAATGCAAAACATGCAACCTAACAAGTCAAACCGAGTGATGCCATATTCAAGAACAAAAACATGGTGAAAAAGCATTTGAAAAAACAACACTTATATTATTCTATACATTATAGTAGTATATGCAATATCTGTATTGCTAATATGAAAATGTAACTACTATCAATTGTTGACACAGATAAATTTGAATCCCGCTCTAGCTTAATCCTGCTTAAACAGTACAGCTCATGATGACAGATATCATACTTATTTTTATTCATATGGTAATAACAAACACAATTCATATTTAAATAAAATAACTCTTGGCATGAATGACAATTTGGTCTAAATTGGCATGAATTTTTTACTTGTATTTAGCAACAAACATTTTGTTTTTATAAATAGAGCATTATATATGAATTCCGGTTATTTCCTTTCTAAATCTATCTATCTATGTAAAGCTGTAAAAAAAAAAATATCTGTTTTTGAATTTAGTGTTCTGCCCTGGACTATAAATCTTTGATGACTTGTATTTTAGACCTGACTCAAATATCAGAGGCAAAGGGGCTTTGGTGAATGGCTGTGTGCAACAGGTTGGAGGGGAGTGGAAACTATCAGATCTCCGTCCACTTAGTCTACCGGGCACTTCTATATCAACGGTCAACCAAATGAATGTCAGATAAAAACATTATTTGATTTTTTGACTAAAAAACTAAAAACATTACTCTATGGGTTACAAATCCATTTTATAATAAATGACAACCACTCAATTTATAACAACACACTATGGCAACATCACATGATAGAAACATCTGGATGACACTCACTGATGATACATGCGCAGAACATCATACAGATAATCCTTCTCTGCCTCATTATCAATTAGCAACTCCACCTGCAGAAGCACAATAGCACATAACATCCTTTTTATAAACTCTTGTTACGCTCATATCACAAAGCTATACACTTACCTTATTGTGGCTAAACTGCTCTAAAAATGTTTTGAGAAATCGCTTGGGCCAATCAATCATGCCACACATCTCTAGTCAACAGAGAATAGAAACAGTGGAGAAAAGAGAAGAAGGGGATGCAAAGTATGATGTGGAAGATGTGTTTCAGTGACCTGGGGTACTGATGTGACTCTTGCTATTGTTCCTAACTGGGCGGGTCAGATGGAAATAGCTGGGTGCTGATCTGCTTCACTAAACCTGCTCATGTCCTGCCTGGTTCATTTTACATTGTTGTGAAAGTACTAGGACTAATTACTAAACATGCTTATATAAGAACATAGTCAATAGATTTAAACACATTATTTATAGTTTTAACTTGTGTACCATGAAATCGACCTCAAATTCACTTGTTTGAGAGATTGTGTATAATGGGAAACCATAAATAATTAATACTCAGCCTTTTAAATTATTTTATTAAAATTTTATCTTCTACACTTTTTGGTTGTGTTCATAGTAATCACATTATTTACTCACCAATAAATGTTTTTACCTTAACAAAGATTCTTTTTACTATTTCTTGTTGAATAAATTTGGTTTATAGTTTATTTATCTAAACAATAAATGCTTTTATTTCTGATGATATTTCTGCCTACCCATCAGACAACAATGTGTTATTCCATGCTTGAACAACAAAACCAGCTTGTCCAAGCTAGTGTTTTCAAAAAAAATATCAATATGCTACTTAAACCCTTAAAACCAACTTTTTTTTTTAGTCATCATCTAGTGCGTGCGTGGGTGCGTGTGCCTGCTCTGGTTTAATGTCACTTATCAGGACATGTCCACACATTGTGGTGGACAGTCTGTGCTTAACAACTATGGTGAGTTGTTAGGACTTTTGAATTCTAAACGCTTCTTAACAAAAAGTTAAACTTTTATATCAAGATGTAAAACCTGTGTGTGTGTGTGTGTGTGTGTGTGTGTGTGTGTGTGTGTGTGTGTGTGTGTGTGTGTGACATTTAAATGATTCCTTGAACATCTCAGTCTGGGTATAAAAGCAGTTGCCCTTTATTGGCTAGTAGCTCCGTGGCGAAAGTCTTGCCAAATAATTCAAAATGCTCAGGTTTTTTTTTTTTACTCACGTTTAAAGTATTACTTATAATAGTTTTCAGAAGATTAATTTCAGAAGATAGTGATGACCTTTATAAAAGAACACGATATAATAGTGTTGTAAATAGTCTGGGTGAAGAGCAGATAGAGTTATAAACATGTTTTTGCCTTGTCATCTGGACTTTGACACCATAAAACAAGAAGAGCACACTACTATCACTCTTGTGTATTAATTGTAATTTTAAAAATACTGTCAAAAATCCATTCAGTACATAGAGCCAATCCTACACAGGGCCAACATGTAACAATGTTAAATCCTGTCTGTGTTGCCTGACACTTCATCTAGCCAACAGGATAAAGAGAAGTTCATTGTGTTGCAACCTCCTCACCCCAGCCCCCCCACCCCCCCACTCCCCAATATAATTCAGCTTTAATCTACAAAAGTATTTCGTTCCTGTTTGATTAGATACGACTGGTTCCAGACAGAAGAAACCGTTACTATCGTCATTTACACCAAGAGAAAGGTTAGACCGATGACCACATGATAATCCACTGTAACACATAACATTCAAAGTGCTGATTGGTTTGTCTTTTTCTTTTTGCTTCTGTTCTGTCAGATCCCAGCGTCTGGCTGCCCGGTAGTGGATCTTCAAGGCAATGTTCTGCGAATCGAAATCATCTTTGGAAACTGGTCTTATCTACTTCATTGGAGTGAGTTCAGTTTCTGTAATAACCAAAGTCTCAGTATTCATGTAAATCATCCGGCATAGAAAGGACAGAATATCTTACTTTTGTAAATTTGTGACCTTTTAATATACAATGAAATGTGTTCTAGGTCTTTCCGGTGAAGTAAAAGGTAATCTTGTTGGTAAGTCATCCTGATTAAAATATGGATTAGTTTATAAAGAGTGTCATGAAGAGAAATAATTATATATTTCACATTTAATACAATCCGTGCTGTAAAACACATTAACACATTAATACACTAGATGGCAGCACTAAGCACACGTGGCCTGTGCAGTAGGCAGCCACGGCGCCCGGGTAGCAGTTAGGGATTCAGTGCCTCACTTAGAGTCGTGACTTGACAACTTTCAAGCCCTTCACTGTACAGATGTTCTCGTGGTGCACTGTGGTGCAAATGACAGCGGCGCCTTCTACTGGGGAAACAAGAAATGGCATAGTTGAAATTAAGCTCGGAAATTTGATTATTGCTTTAACGTTATTTATAGCTAATTTAGGTTTGTTTTATTTGTGTATAGCACGTAAGGAACCGGCTGCCACAAATGTAATGTAATGTGCGTTTAATATATAAATATAGAGAATAAATTTAATTACTTTCTTTGTAGGGCTAAATAAAGTCTCATCATTTATACGTATATTGCTTTACTTACCAAAGCCAGTGTGTCTGTCCTGATCTTTGTCCTCGTGCTTGTTGATAGTTCAGACCGTTGGCTCAGTCGGGAAGGTCGAGCTTCGCCTACACAAAGTCGTAAATGACAAGTGGGAGCAAGTGGGACAACCGCTCGAGTTACATGATACATTCGTTCAGAGTAAACACAGAGGTAAGCTAAACACTCGTTTAACGATTCGTTTTTATTGGTGTTATTTAGGAACGTTTCTTCGTCCACATTTAATACAATCCGTGCAGTGAAACACACATACACACACACACTTGATCAGGGGTCACCAACCTTTTTGAAACTGAGAGCTACTTTTTGGGTACCAACTAATGTGAAGAGCTTCCAGTTTGA
>JAOTRQ010072066.1:0-12311 GCA_028565875.1 Hoplisoma paleatum
TAAAATATATAATAAATTTGGGTCTTGGATAAATAACATGTAGCCAAAGTGTAAGACGTGACGTCATAATCTTAAATAAAATCTTAATAAAAGAAATTTCACAGTTTCTGTAGGTTTTGATTTGGCTTTTCTTTCTTGATTTTGTTTAACGTCTCTTTGCTTTGTTGAGGCAGTTTTAGTTTTCTTTAGATTCTGCTGTGTCATGCTTAGTTCAACAAATCAGTGCCTCCAGTTTACTGCCCTGCATTGAGTTTGTATATGAATGATGTAAATGTGTGTATCATTAACACAACTGTATAAACGAACATTGTTAAACGTTGTTCGATGTTCTGTGTCATCTGCATATTTAATATAATAATAACAATCTAACTGAAAAACCACTTAGGATTGGGATTAGGACATTCATGGATGTGCTTTTATTTCCAAAAGTTAAACGATGTTTAATCACAGATTTGCTTGCCGTTTAATAATTTCAACAAAAGCTAATTTTAATTAATTTTATATGGAAACATTAATTCGAATACGGTGGAACCTTGTTTGGCACACAATTCAGATAACGATCAAACATTTCTCTAAATATTTTTCCCAGGTGGCGACCAAAATTTCAGATAACAAACAGCTATGGACACGCGACCAGCATCTCGAGACACAGTTACGATCGGTCACCCGTTATCTTTATGCATCCTTAATAATAATAATAGTGATTAATAATAATATAGCCCACAATCATGGATTGTGGTTGTTAAGCGAGGTTCCACTGTATAATCATATAAAGTTATTGCTTTTCCACAGTAGTATACGATGAATGCTACCTCTCAATGTTTATATAAAGTTTACCATGACGATAGAAAGGTAGGTATAACTTGCACACATAATTAACACTAGAACTACCAAACCGCTGCCATTTGGCAATTTTTCCTTTAAATACCAAAGAACTGCCATTTGTGAACTGCCAATTTTTCCTTGTGAATAGCTCTTCTCGTCTCCAGTGTTTAAATTAGGCCATTACATTTGCAAGGAGACTCTCTACTACACTCTACATTCTCTGGAACAAGTTGGTGAACCCTCACACCCCAAAAAAGTCAACATTACCAGATGCCATTCGGCAGCTTCTGGTAGAAAAAGGGGGTCATATGTAAATCCTGGTAGTTCTTGTGTTAAAAGTCTACAATCACAGCCTACGACTTGACAACACGATGATGCTTTATTGGAATGTAGTTATTATCTAAAGATTTACTTTAATGGTGTTTCACGATTCGTTGTCGTTAAAAACATTTCTGAAAAGCAAGTTTGTACATGTTCTTACATGTTCTTATGTGTTACAAGCAGACAAGTCGGTTGCCAGGTCTTTCTCTCCTGAGGGAATGTCACTTGTGTCCCTACAGTCTTCTGTACAGTAAACATAGTCAGCAATGGGTGCAGGGCGTCGACTCGTGAATATGCAAATGTAGACCACAAGGTCTAACCCTAACCCTAAGAGAATCTTTATTCACCTTATAATTACTCATTTAATGATACAAACCCCTGGTATTACTAATGATTGCAGATAAGGAGATTTCTTACACCAATCTTAAAGCCCTTATTGAGAAGAGTAAAGAGCTATTGCTTGTTGATGTGCGCTCCAAAGATGAAGTGGATCGTGGTCGGATTCCAGGCTCGATCCATATTCCAGGTAAATTACATATCCAGTATGATGCAAATGGTTATTATTAACTAGTTATTTAACTATATGTAATGACTACCATTCCTACAATGATCCGCCTTTACAGTGGATGAGGTAGAAAAGGAATTTTCCTTGGACTCAATGGCCTTTCAAGACAAATACGATAAACCCAAGCCCCCGCTGGATGCTGCTGAACTGGTGTTTCACTGCCAGATGGGAAAACGAGGAGCAGCGGCCACAGAGAAAGCTAGAGGACTTGGCTTCAAAAAGTATGAGCACTTTACTTTTAAGTAACTTGGGAAATGCTGAAGATTAATTTAGATTTTAAAAAAATACTAATAAACAGTTCATTAGTTAATAAGTTGATAAGTTGAATAGTGAAGCCATAAATTGTCCCCAGACAGGTGTTAAGTATTATAGGGGCATTGCAAATACCATGAGGAAAAACAGCACAGGACTCATGTAAAACAGAACATTGTTAAAGTGGAATTTAATTTAAATCACAAATTAACCAAATGAGAAAATTTGAGTTTTTTCCTGAAGATTGCAGTTAAGAATCTGTATTAGTAAGTACAAGGTTATCAGTTTAAATCCCATGATTGACAGGTTGCCACTTTTGGGCCTATCAGAGATAAATTGTTAACTTTATATCGCACATATATTATGAATAATATTTCTTTATTCACATCACTGAAAGATTTTACTATAGTATATACTATATTATATACTATATTTCCTCAGTTCTATACTCATCACCATAATGAACATATATATATATTATAGAACTGCTTAATAATAAGTTAATAATAATGGTTTGGGTGGTAAATATTAGAAAATTATATTGTATAAATGTTTATTAAATAATCCTGTGTTTTTAAATGTCTTTTTGCAGTGCACGCAACTATACAGGTGGCTACAAAGAATGGTCGCAAAAGGAATGTGAATAATGCAGCTGCCCTGTCACTACAAAAACATTCCTATTAGCTTATTTAAACACAACAAAGTGTTGGTCCTCAAAGTTGTATTTTAAATAAATAAGATAAATAAAAAGTCACTTATTGTATATTTATATAAATATAATGTAACCATTTCAAAGTTGTACTTTCTTGTTTTTTCATTTGCTTTTGTTTTTTGTTTTGGTGTGTTTTGAATAGAAGTGGTTTTTCAAAACAGGTGTGTTGCGTATGTTTGGTTCAAAAAACATGTGGCTTACTAATAATGGTAGAAAAAAAAGCATGTGATTTTAAAAATAGGTGGGTTATAAAAAGGGTGTGTTAAAAAAAACATGTAAATCCGAAAAAAGGCGTGTATTATAAGTAACTGAAAACCGGTTAAAAACAGTGAAAGCCTGAAAATGGGTGCGTTTAAAAAAAAAAAACCATGTAAACGGTGTTTCCCGAAAACGGGTATGTTTATAATAGCCAGAAAAGGGGTAGATTTAAAAAAAAACGGGTAAAGCCTTTTAAAAACCTTTAAAAAAAAAAAAAAAAAAAAAAACGAAAATCGGTGGGGTTTTACAGTCAAAGCCCCAAAATGGGTGGGTTTATACATAAATCCCTAAAACAGTTGTGTTTTCGTAAGAACATGAAAATGGGTGGGTTTGATAAGTTCCTAAAAATGGGTGGGTTTTAAAACAGGTAGATCCCGAAAGAGGTAGTTTTTTTAAAAAAAGTTAGACCCGATCATGGGTGGGTTTTAAAAAAACATGTAAAGGGTGTTTCATAAGTACCTGAAAACAGGCATTTTTATAAAAACCCCAAAATGGGTAGGATAAAAAAAGATATAAATCCTTAAAATGGATGTGTTTTATAAGAACACAAGGGTTTAAATTACATGTAAATCCTTAAAATGGGTGTGTTTAGAAAACAGTTAAAGCCCGAAAATGGGTTGGTTTAAAAAAACTGGAAAGGGTGGGATTTTAAAAAACATGTACATCCCAAAAATGGGTGTTTTTTATAATTACCAGGTGTGTTTAAGAAGCACTGAAAATGGGTAGGTTTATTAAAAAAGAACCGTTGCCAGCAGCCACCCATTTTCAGAATCCTGCAATTTTCAAAAAAACATTTTCTAAAGCATTATACCAGATTTTGGCCATGGTAACAAATAAGACTTATAATATGCTTTTTTAAATCCATTTGTTCGTTACTAAATTACACACATTTGTAACACTCGATCAATAAAATGTTTTGTAAATTATCAGTTTTTACTAATATTTCAGAATTATTCTTTTTAATTAAACAAAGTGTTGCCCTTTTTTGTTATGGTTGGGCTGTAGAAAGTGTGGCAACTGTAAATAAGATCGTTTTACACTGGCTCCCACGGTAACGACAACACAAATACCTCAAACACACCAACTTCATCTGGACTCCCACTGCAGCAGCGCTGTGAAACGGACTGGTGGACATTACAGGTAGGAACTTACCTCAGTTATTAGGGCTGTAGAGGAGGAAGACTTACTTCAATAAAAATGTAGAGAAACAGTTGCTTATCAAGACATAATAATGTGTAGAAACAACCAGCATTGGCCCAGCTAAAAGAACATATAATCAACAACAATGTTTGATACTTAAGTCTCACTGTAACATGCTATATATAACTATAACATATTAATAACAATATAGGGAGTGTAAAAAAAGCTTATATGTAACCCAATTCTAAATCCACGATCCTAATAAACCGCAGTTTTTACTTTAACAACTTACATCTGAATATCTCGAACGGGAAGCATCCACCCATTATCTTATTTTATTACTGCTTAATCCTGTCTAGGGTCACAGTGGGACACAGACTGGGCACATACACTGAACACCTGAACAGGTCACCAGTCTGTTGCAGGATACAGAGCATACGCATATCTGTGGAAGGAAACCGGAGCACCTGGATGAAAACACACACATAAAGCCCCAGATTGGCTTACCCGTCAATCAAACCCGGAACTTCTTCGGGGACACAACAATGCTAACCACTAACCACCGTGCTGCCCTACAATCACATAATCCTTACATTTGCCTAAAGTTACAACGTTTTAAGTTTAAAACACATTTCAAAATATAGTTCATTATTATTCATTTCCAACCAATATACAGATTCTGGTCTCAACAGTTTATAACGTGTCTAATGTGTCTAATGTGTACATACGATTTTGTTCAGAAATGTATAAAAGAAAACATTGAAGATGAAATAAAGATGTAGTAATACTTCATTTCTGTTCACAGGTTGTCTGATTCAGAACGAATGCCCGAGATGAAATCTGACATGGAACGGGTTGGAATCTTCAAGGAGATGAGCTACATCTCCATAGGGGACAAATTCCAACCCTTCAGTTATTGTAGGTTCAAAACTTTACATTGCAAATTTTAAAAGTTGTCTGTGTTTACATACATTTTAATATCTTAAAACAAATTTGAACGCTGACTGATTTAATTGGATTTAATTGCTTATAATCATCATTTATTCATACAATTTCTGGTTATGTTTGTCCAAAATGAGCAGTGTTGACATTCTATTCTCGTTCTTATTCTAATTTACAGAAGAAAACAACGCTAGCCCTTTTAAATCTAAACAAACTTATTATTTTTCCCCCAAAGCTGTAATTACTCAGTAATGCACCCTAATTCTGTTACTCTATCAAGACCTGATTACCTAAGTCACGGCTCAAAGTTTAAACTGATTTCCATGTTTGTGTTTTAAAAGGTCCATTCAATGAATCTGCTTACAAGAATAAGCAGATGTTGGTCAGCGGTCCCAAAAAGAAATCGGCCCTCCAAGCTGGTTACTTTGACTCTCGCTTCAAAAGGATTTTTGAGAACGAAGCACTAACAGATCTTATCAAAATTCAGAGACAGTACAGAATCCAGCAGGCGAAAAAAAACTTAGCAAAGTCTTTTGTGCCAAGCAGTGGAGAAAAGAAACCGTAAGCATCTTTTGTTGCTTTACTTTCAAGCTTCAAAAATGCCATTCTGGTTTTGGTATCGCCGATGGAGAACGGCTCCTAGACATATCGCGACTTCCAAAATATTTAATACAATGATGTTTTCATAGTGATTTTTTGTGATTCCGGTAATTCCAAAACAGGCAAAGTTTGAATCAGGCCCTGCATCTATAAAGACGGTTACATTAATGTGAGAGCACAGAGTAAATGTGATGTAATGGTCTGGACTCAGTGTTTCCATTCCATCATGCACATCTCGGCTTAGTGAAGTCTGCTTACTGAGATCGTGACTCGAATGTGCAAATTACCGTACAGGACATGAAAAGAGAATTCACAATATTGAGAACATTTCAGTTAGACACAAATACACAATAACGTGATGTAATGCAAATCTTAATAACATATTAGATATTACATATCACCTAAACATGCTGTTAATAATCTGTAACATATCGCTTGTATTTTCCATTTGGACGAGTTATTTTTTTTTTAAATGATTTGTAGCTCCGGAATTGGTAGCTGCTATGGAACATTTGCTGGTCCCGTTGAGGCCATGAGTCCCACCGTGGTTCCCAAGCTGACATACAAACCCCCAGGCAAGAATTTATATACCAGCCCACCCAAGAAAGGAAGTGGATATGGGTAAGGAAGTATTTTTTGCTTGCACAAGCTCTACATGTATCTTAATTCACCCAAACAACAAATTACTTTATTAGCAATTTCTACAGACGAAAATTCACAAATCAGTTCAATCTATAATAATGTACTTGCAAATGATAGTAGTAATTTCCACCAGTGTGGTGGATTCATTAAAACTCAAAGCCAGGAAAAGTTAAATTAAAAGTTAAATGACATATTTGACGTTCTGTTTGATAGCTTTCCAGGTGTCACACTATCTAAGCTAGATTTGTATTCTTCTGAGCCCTATGATCGAGCAAGAGAGTTGCTAAAGGTAAACACGCCTCAAGTATTAATTACAAAAATTATGTATAATCTTGAACATACAAATCTTATACAGTATTTACAAAATTACCTGTTGAAATCCAGCCTTCGCACTTTTAACTTGCTGATGAAATGAAACCTTGTTTTACAGCACGAAGCAACAGCTCACAAATCCCTGATGAAAGGGGGACCATTTCATCTCAACCTTCATCCAAGAGAATGTTTCAATAACAATCCCTACAAGATAGATAAAGCTCCACCACCATCAAAGATAGCTGAGGAAAAAAAGACACACTTTACTGTACCATTTAAACCAAGCTCCCCCAGCAAGAAGGTGCATCATTTGAAATCAAATACAAAAACCACCCACGGTTCTACCCGCTCCATTTTCATAGTTTGGAATGACTCGCATAAAAGTTAAACATATTTCCTTTTATTACTAGACCGGAGGTATGAAAGCGGGGACATTTGATTCCTACCCAACCCATTCTGTAGATCCGTACATCCTGAAGAGGTCCAGGTCTGTGTCCACAGATAAAGAGAAGAAAATCTTTCACTCGTCATTCGGCCCGAAGAGCACTCCAGTAAAAAGCATCATAATGGTCAACGTGAACAAGTAAGAATTCTGCAAAACAAACTCGTACACAGGAGGTTTAACATAGAATAAAATGTATCCAAGTTATTCAAAATCTAGTACATAAAACAAATGGTCAAAAAAACTTTAAATCCTTCATTCGGTGTGACTATACAATCACAATTTTAACCACAGACCTGTGAATAAACAATCATTAGCAATCTTGCGGTGGTGTTACATCTTTATAAGCACATATCTGGTGACTCTATGTGATTACTAGGCCATTGTAATAAGGTTCATTCAAAATCTTAATACAATATATTAACAATGTCTTTTACAACCTGTTCATAACATCATTAAAATACTCAGTTAACCTTCAGATTCAAATAAATGGTTGTATATTGATGTCAAATGGGAGCAGCCATGTCCTGATATTTAGAGAATTGTGCTTATGATGCAAAGGTTGCCAATTTAATTCCAATAGACGACAGGTCATGACAGAAGTGTTATTGAGCGTGGCACCAAACCCATAACTGCTAGTGTGCTCATTGCTCCCTTGTGTGTGTTCAATAGGGCGAGGAAAATGTGCGTTTCACTGCACGGATTGGATTAAATGCGAAGGATTCATTCCTCAGTGTGTAAAAAGCACAGTGACGAAAAGAGTACTTTAACATCTAAAATACCAGTGACCTTTAATTTCTTAAATAAAACTGTATTAAATTAATTTATTAATTAAAACAAGTATTTTACATCATTATTTTCTTGGGGAAAAAGGCCAATTTACGCAAAAAGGTTCATCTAAAAATGTAAGTTTCCCTAAATCATTTCCACTTGAGGCTTCCTGACTGGTTTGGAGTTCTCCATCAGCTTTAAAAAAAAACTAAACTCTGTCTCTGCAGTGTTCTTGCCTTGGAAAATGCCTTTGATTTGTCGTACACTCATCTCCACAAACAATGTAGGTTACCAAAGAAAACTGCATCTGCACATGGGTATTAATTGGTGATCAATATATTGGGGCACCTCTGCTTATGGTGATGGTAAAGACTCCAGTACACAAAACAATCAATCAGCATGTGCTTGTGAGGAAGGTCACCTATTAAATGACAGAAATCTTTAGTTCAAAAACAAAAGAAGTTTGGATAACTTTGGGATAACTTTAAATGCACGTGTAGATAGAGTAATAGAAAAGTAAATGTGCATTTTGAAATGGCATCTTCAATAGCAACAGATCAACAAATTAAAATGATTAGTCTGTTTTTTACAGAGCTTATTCTATTGGAATCTAATGTTTAACATATCTTTTTTTTCTCTTTTGCAGGATGGTGAATTCAGCAAACTATATGCAATTACCTTCTGTTACTGTATGACTGCTGGTGGGTTAAAAACTGGAGTCGGCTGACTTTGCTAAATAAAATCTTCTGTTTAGAGTCCGTCAAGATTCTGTATATGAGGATAGATTTTTAATGGCAAAAATGCTGTTATACCTGTTTATGACTGTATTATCTAGTAAATATGTCTAGAAACTAGTCAGTCAAGCAGAACATGACAGTAAATGTTATTACAGGAAAACTTTGGTGTGAAATGGACTTATTTTATGTATTAAAGCATGATCACGAGGACAAGATTTTATGTCAATCAACTTATCGCAACTTAATTGTTATTAATTTAATTAATGGTAAAAACTGTCGACAATGAGAAATAAGATTAAAAAATGTTTAAAATCTTTTTAATTTTTTTATTTTGGCAGAAGTGTGAATACTCGTTACATTCAGACTTGAGCTTCATCAAACAAAAAGTTGTTAAAAAAATCCCATTTATTTAACAGGACCACCGTTTTTTTAATGTAATGCCTTATTCAATCAGCAGTGTCATTTTCAAACAAAGATGTAAACGAGAAACTGTAAACCTTACACCTAGAGCAAACTAGTATAATAACGTGGCAATAAACATGTTAACATCTCACATGCAGCATCGGTAGGTTTTGAAGACTGGAGCGGATAATTCCGTTAGGCACTGGGGTACACGGTGACCAGGTCATGGCCCTCTGGAGGTCTCATTCGGATCCGAGCGTGCGCCTCACAATACAGCTGTCCTTCCACGACGAAGTACCCCTGCTGTTTTAGGTTCAGGCCACAGTCTGAGCAGATGAAACACGCAGGGTGGCGAAACTTATCCCGGGCTTTGACGACCGGTCCCCTGTCAATCGACCAGATGATGTCAGATGCATTCGGTGAGTACATTTCAGGTTAATGATCTGTGTTGCCTTGTAGAATGTTCTACTACTTACACAATGCCGTTACCACATTTGTCACACAGAGGTAGTTTCTGTAGAGGGCTTGAGCCAGCTTGGGCTTTCGTCACTGGGGCTTTGACACTTCTGGTTACTATAGGCTTTGTACCTGTAAAAAAAAGTTAATTTAATTTAGTATCTTTCCGAAGCATTTAATCTATTTAACACTCACATCCGGGAAAAATTAGGAGCAGCTAGTTCACTGTGGCGACTGCCTGAGCAAAGAGCAGCTAGGTCGTGTAGGTCATTTTGGTTGCTTACCATCACTCTCCACATAGTCCTGTAAAGCCTTGAAGGAGCCAGATTGACGAGGCTCATGTGGAGCCTCCTGACCATCCTGCAGCATTCGGTACACATGAGAGTCCTCAATAGATGTCAGGGGTTGTCCACTTGTCCTAAATATTGTATAATCATGATTGTATCGTAAACCACTGCGACATAAAAGACTGAAAGAATCCAATACATGATAGAAACACTATAAAGAGCAGAATAGTTGCCGCTCTGTAGATTGGATGGGTTATTAAGATAAGTCGATGTAAGTGGTGTTAAAATCAAGCTTGGGTTACCTGTGAGGTGCCTGCATGGTCACATCAGACATCGGCGAGTGCTGTAGCGCCTCTGACAGATTGGCATTCGAATACAAATGGACAGGGGTGTTATACTGAGTAGATTGAGCCAGGGACTCAATTTCACTGCGACTGTAAACTGGGGCTGTGGAGGTCTGAGCTACATTCCCCATCACACCCTGAGATTTGTTATCTCTGAAGCAGGACAGATGTGGGTTCACAGTGGCAGGTCAGAAACAGGGTGTTGGTCAATGGGCGAGGAGGAAGTAAACAGTCAAATGGGGGGACAGGACAGAAATAGAACAGAAAAGCAAGTTAGAAAACAAACTGGCACTTGCAAGTTAATGATTTAGACGTATTTCATAGAGCGCCAGTGAGATTTTAGTCATCTAATAACCTGCTTTGGTTCCCAGGTGTAAAAGGTTTTGGCCTGACATTAAACTGATGTTCAAAGTAGCCAAGATCCTGTAAGAAATAAGAAGATAGGAATGGAATTGTTGAGTTAGTCGAGCACAAAAGGAGAGCAGAAGTCCTCCAAGATCCACCTAAAGATAGAATGTTCTCAATCAGCTGCCAACATAATGGGTTCCTCCTTTCTCGAGAGAACATGGCATCACGGTGGGTAGAAAAAAGGTTGTGGGATTGATCTATGCTCTTGGTTCAATTGGTAAATTTTATCTGAACTACAGACAAAAAATAGGACTGAATTAATAGATGCACATTAATCAAAAGCTTATAATAAAGATGCCTGCTAAGTTACAAAGCAGTGGACATACAAGTGGACATGGATTTCGGACTCTCTTGGTGGACTTTGGAGACCTTCTGGTACCATAGAAGATGCGAAGTCAGGTGTTAAGTTTTAGTCAGGTGTTAGATGTCAGACAGGATGTACCAAGATGAAGAGAGGCAGGGTTGAGAACTTTATACAAATAGCAGATAGTCGAGACTCACCCATCAGGTCTGTCATGCACAAGCCCATGGATTTGACCCTGCAGGGCATCCTGGATGTTGCCTTCAGAGTAAAGGCCAATGGGACTGTTGTAGGAAGCGCTCACCACCTGCCTGTTGTCATCCAGTTTGGCAGCAGCCACAAATGGTTGAGCTTTCCTGTTGTGTGCCGTGCCTATTGGCTTATATTCCTGTACGCAATGGACAGATACACACACTGCATGCTGAAGCGTCACACGCAATACATTTCAGAGCAAACAACATGACAACTTATTTAACCAACGACTGATCGAGTGTATCATCACTGCACAAACAGTATCGGCTGAAGACGACCGCTTTTAGAATATTAACTTTTAATATTAATTTTAAAAGAAACATTGAATACATTTTATATTCCGGTATATTTCTACTTATTTTTATGTCGCAAGTTAAATAACACTAGTGCACTAGTCAGCTCAAGCCCCACCATCACCAGGCTGCCTCTGTTAGGTCCTTAAACAAGACCGTAAGATGATAGTATACAAATGTCTGCTAAGTACCACAAATGTCTACAATTTTCTACTGAGACTTAAGACTGGCATCTCACACTTATTACGATGTTAAAATCACTAATCAAGTGTCAAACATTGATATTCATCGGATTCTAAACACTGCTCTAAATAATATCCGGTTCCATCATTTGAAAAGGTCATGTGGCCGTAACGCTAACTAGTAAACAAAGACTTTTTGTAGTGCAGAACATGTTAATATGTGGATACAAATCCATGTAAAAAAAAATAAACCAATAAGATAATCCACACAAGGATTAGGGTTGGCTGAAGGGTTCGTGTGTGTTAGGTACGAACCTCCTTGGGCGATGAGACTTGGAAGTTTAAATGTAATAATAATGCTAGTCTTAATAATGTAAGATGGTTATCAGGCAAATTATCTTAATTATAATTATAAATATATGATAAATATTAAATTAGTAAATGATACATGATGTTTCAAACAAATTCATTCCAACAGCTAGTGTGCACATTTCAGCATGAAATCTATATTCTATTAATCCATCTATATTCGAGTACCAGATCAAATTTCCTCTCCATCCCCAAACGGCAACTTCAACTTTTAAATATATTAAATATGGACCTGCTGTACCTTTAAACTGACTGTGGTCATCAAACAATGACTCCTTTGTAGGTTATTTATGTACTTCACCTAATTCACAGTGACTTTACCTGAATGAAGAATTTAAAGGCTACAAGTTAATGGTATTATAAAACATAAATACTTGTGTTCTATATAAGTCAGGGGTCACCAACCTTCTTGAAGCTGCGGGCTACTTTTAGGGTACCAACTAATGCGGCGGGCGACCAGTTTGATACACACTTGTGACGTCACAATAATAATTATAT
>JAOTRQ010072086.1:0-10000 GCA_028565875.1 Hoplisoma paleatum
ACACACACCCACACACACACACACACACACACACACACACACACACACACACACACACACACACACACACACACACTAAAACACCTAAACACACACACTAACCAACACTCACTAACACACACACAATCTAACACACACGAAAACACCTAAACACACACACACTAACAAACATCAAAACACCTAAACACACACACTAACCAACACTCACTAACACACACACACAATCTAACACAGACCAAAACACCTAAACACACACACACACTAACACACACCAAAACACCTAAACACACACACACTAACCAACACACACTAACACACACACACACACACACACACACACCAAAACACCTAAACACACACACTAACCAACACTCATTAACACACACACACACACACTCTAACACTAACACACACGAAAACACCTAAAAACACACACACACACACACACCAAAACAGACTAACTCACACACAGCATAACACACACACCAACACACAAAAGCACACACTAACACACACATACACACACACTCACACACACACACACACAACAAACACACAGACACAAACTCTGAAATGTTTGGAACGTTCTCTAATAGTCTCACAGCAGATGAAATCATGTTGTTGCTAACGTAACGACTCTTCTCGTTTTACTTAACACGAGTCTGTAATGATTAGCGTCCAGCTGCCAGGCTCATGGTTCCGATCAACACTCCCCCCCGCCCCTTGCCCTCCGCTACACACACACACACACACACACACACACACACACACACACACACTGGGCAGGTTCAGTACGGACAGACAGCTGCTCTGGTTTCTTTTAGTCGAAACACAGAAAGAACAAAACGTTCAGAAATGTAGCGTCTGTTTTCCACAGATGCAGAAACCTCGCAGATTCAAATTAAATGTCATTATGACATCACGGTTATGCTGGATTAGAATTATCTGAGCGATTATGACATCACGGTTACGCTGGATTAGAATTATCAGAGGGATTATGACATCACGGTTATGCTGGATTAAAATTATCAGAGCGATTATGACATCACGGTTACGCTGGATTAGAATTATCAGAGGGATTATGACATCACAGTTATGCTGGATTAGAATTATCAGAGCGATTATGACATCACGGTTACGCTGGATTAGAATTATCAGAGCGATTATGACATCATGATTACGCTGGATTAGAATTATCAGAGCGATTATGACATCATGATTACGCTGGATTAGAAATATCTGAGCGATTATGACATCACGGTTACGCTGTATTGAAATTATATCAGCGATTATGACATCACGGTTACGCTGTATCGGATTTGTCAGTGATTATGACATCACGGTTCTGTTGTTTTAGAATGATATCAGTCAGTATGACATCACAGGTACAGGAAAGGTATCCCGAATTTACCATCTCATCACAGGAAACCCAAGCCAGCAATCAAGGTGAATCCTGTAGACTCGAACCCTGCGAGGCGATACTGGGACACATGCGCGTTTTGTCTGGTGGGCGGTTAATCGGTCCCAGCTGGATTCCCAGAGGCGGGAGCGACGACCTCTGGCCTCATCAGAGGAGCGTCTGACGTCAGAGAGGATTCTCCACTCTTACAGGCGAAGAAGTTTACAAGCCCTGAACTCTACCCAGAACAATCTGTCTGTCTGTCTGTCTGTCACACGACATGAAACACGTGTGCGTTAAACAAAGTGTGTGTATGTGTGTGTGTGTGTTTTAATTGTGCCACTATGAGACGATTATGACATCATAATATGTGATCATATATTACAACATTTGATCAGAATCTCCAAGCTCTAATAGATGTGCGTGCGATGGGCACTGAGCAGAAGGATTCTGACCTTAGCTCCAAACGCAAGGCACAAATTCAAAGGTTACACAGAGGTCACACAGGTTTATCACACCAAGCTCGTGTCTTCCTTTCCTTTTCCTGACAAGTGTCTTTTTCATTTTCTTCTGTCTGTTTCGGTGTGTATATATATGATGCTAAACACACACATATACACACACACACTGTATAATTTTACACTGTATAAAAAGCTTCTCTGTTATGGTTGGAACACGACCGCCGCTGCCATCGTCGTTTTCACCAGCTGTAGAAACATCTGGATGTAAAGCTCGACTCATACAGAGAGAGTCTGAGATTTATTTTTATTTAAATTTAATAATAAAATCTTTTTATTAACAATTTTAATAGTATTTATTTAACCCACCTGGAGTCTAGACCCCCCCCCCCCCCAACACACAAACGCACACACACACACACATTGTTGAGCCCATCTTTGGCTTTTGTAACCAAATATTTCAACAATGTATTTTTTGCACCCATATTCAGGATAATTTACTTCACAACTTCTATATTTTAGCCTTTGGTTTCTGCACCAATTTTCAGTCACCAGGATTGCAGCGTTTAAAAAAAAAAGGTTAATTTCTGATTATTTTGTTTCAGATAATCGCATTTAAAAAACGCACCCATTTTGACACCTTGGTTTATTTGGAACCAGTTTGAGCATTGTTTATTTTGCACCCATTTTCAGTCAGGCTTTATTTTAATATTGTGCCTGTTGTTTCGTTTGCACCCATTTTCAGTATCCAGGCTTTTTTTTAAACCCGTTTTCAGTATCCAAAGACTTTTGTAGTTGTTTTCTGTACCCAGGTTTTTTATACACACCTATATTCATTCTTTTATGGTTTAAATTATGAACGCACGTTTTTATTGTCCAGGATTTTAACCTTGTTTATTTACCACCCATTTTCATCTGCCTGGGTATTCGCTTTTTAAGACCCATTTCCACCTATTTCTATGCATAACATATTTAAACACTGATTCTTTTACACCCATTTTCAAGTCTCAAAACATTTAAAAAATCAGTCACTTAGAGTTTTTTCACACCCAGTTTCAGTATCTATGTTAGATTTATTGAGACATCTTTAAAACCATCTCTTGTACATGCCCCCCCCCCCCCACACACACCCACACACACACTCCCACCCCGACAGCTTTACAGCCTCGTCCCGTCTGGCTGATCTCCCTCTTTTTAAATATTTTCAGAGCGTGTACGTCGCTAGGACTTCTGGGAAAGATCGACACACATGCTGCACGTACTGTACAGCGTCAGAAACCGCTCGCCTCTGCCAAGTGACGTCAGGGCCGACGGGGACGACGACACCGTGATGACGAGGAGCTTTTTATCGCCCCTCGTCATCAAAGACTTGAGGCTACTGTTCTGTCCTCGTTCTCAAAATATGACACCTGTTTTCTGTTCCCAAGTAGTTTAAACTCGTTTATTCCACACCCATTTTCAGTTTCTGGATCTTTTGTATCTGTTTTCTGTTCCCGAGTAGTTTAGACTTGTTGTTGATATCACACCCATTTTCTGTACCCAGGTGTTTTGTGTCACTTATTCCACACCCGCATTCTGTGTGTTTTTTGCACCTCTTTTCAGTTTCCAGGATGTCGGCATTGTTTATTCTGCACCTATTTTCAGTTTTTTTCAACGCACACTTCCTTTACCCAAGCACTTTAGCTGTTACTTATTGTTGCGTAGTATCATTTTTTTCACACCTGCTTTCTGCTCCCAGGTGTTTGTTTTAAGCTATTATTTTTTTATTTCACACCAGATCTCAGTTTTTCAGAATTGTTTTTGCACCGGTCTTCAGTTTACATATGATTTTACTGTCGGTTACTTTACACCCCTTTTCTGTTCCTATGCCTTGTAGTGCTGTTTCATTCACACCTGTTTTGTGTCATTAATTTCATACGTTTACTGGACCCAGAGTTTGTATTAATTTCACACCAAATTTCAATTTCTCTTGCTTTTTGTATTTCACACTGCATTATATAATTGATAATCTTAGGGCACTGGAAGTGCCAGGATGTTGCACTAAGCGGATAGACGTGGGACGCATTAAAAATGGTGACGGCGACTTCGTATGAATGTAAGTAGCCGTAATTAAACTATTCATCAATAGACGGTAAACAAGGACACGTGGGACGCACCTACAGGTTACAGGACATCATTATACGATGAAGATTATTTATGAGGTCAGCAGTCAAGACCCTTGTTAAAACTTTCTGTAAACCTGAGTCATGTTTACAGCCCCAGAACCGTAAGTGAACACTTCCTCTTCCTGGACCTCCGAGCGCGTGCGTCAGCTCTTACATAAGAACGCCGCCGGACGATCGGCCGCGGTCGTTTCGTGATGAATGACGTCTTGTGGTGGACGAGTCACCGGAACGGCGCTGTTCTTATGAGTGTATGAACGTAACCCACAGTGGGTATAGTGGGACTCCATGCTGTGATCGTTATCCTCTCACGTTGATATGCTGGAAGTGACGAGGGAAAGATAATGTGTGTGTTTTTTGGACCCCTTTTCAGGCTGTTTTAGTCACAAGATGATAAAAGTGTACGTGCATATGTGTGTGTGTGTGTGTGTGTGTGTGTGTTGGGGGGAAGGGGGAGCTGAGATTTGATCTCGTTCTTACTCCTGGAATTGAAGTGTGTTTTGTATTTCTTTTTCTGTTTTTCTTTGCACCCGTTTTCAGCCGACGTTTAACCTATTTCTATTGCGCCTATTGTATGACTTATTTTTGCACCCGTTTTCATACGAGTACCGTTGTTTTTCACACTATGTTGGCATGGCCTGTGTTTTTGCACCGGTTTTAGTCACTTAAAGTACATTGTTGTTTTTGCACCTGTTTTCTGCCACAGTTGAATTGTTTTGGCACATATGATTCGTTACCAGCCATTTTTTTTCCTGATTCCAATCCTCCTGTTTATAGCGTTGTGATTTTGCACCTATATTCAGTCATCGGCGGTTTACATGGATTTTCAGTCAATAAGGGTGTATTGTTGTCTTTGCGCTTGCTTCGATTCCACCAGTTTTCTGTCATTCTGATTTTGCACCCATATTCAGTCATCGGCGGTATAGTGCTATATTTCATTCTTGCACTTGATTTTCAGTCCACTTATTGCATCATTGTTGTTTTTACACCCGTCTTCGTTTAACAGTACCATTCTTCCTGGCACAACAGTGCCGTTGCATGTTTCATTACACCCATATTCAGTCAACAGCCAAATTGTTGCTTGTTGCACCTTTTTCGAGTCTACATATCGTACCATTGTTGCTTTTACACCTGCATTCAGTCACCTAAAGTTAAATGTGGTTTTTGCACCCATATTCTACCTAAAAAGCACCAGAAGTAGTTTTCAGTCATATGAGAGTCGTCACTAGTCTGTCGTTTTGTTGTTGCCCCTGTATTCCAAAGTAACCTAGTTTTGGAATTTATTAGATTTGTTGTGAGAGTTTTTTCCTGCACCCATTTTCGGTGGAATTTACAGGAGTATAAGGAGAAAGTACCTGAATGAGAATCATCTCTAGTTGCGTTAAATCCTCGCGGTCGGATATCTGACGTCCGAAGTTTCCAGTAAGTCTTTAACTTGATGGTTGATTGGAGTAAACGCTTCTCGTTATAAAGAACGGATGAGGATCGTGTTTGTTTACCGTCTATAATCAAGTTTACAGCGTGAGTGTAAACACACTTGTTCTCTCAATGTAAAGAATCCAAACCCCCGGTTGCCCCTGTTCACCAGATTATTGGATTCGTGTGGGGTCTGGGAACTCGACTGGGGTGGGGTGGGGGATTGTGTCATCGCTCAGGGGTGAATCGTGACTCCGTTTATGCACTCGTTCCTCTCATTTAAAAAAATGCTGAAATATTTAATCAGGACCAGACACGACCTCTTGGAGCTTTGGAACATGGCGATGAATTGTAGTCGCATGACCTGTACCATGACTGCTCATCAGAGGTATGGGGGATATATATGGCAGACCCTTTTAATCATTTAATATGTAGTGTTGTTTCTGGACCCGTTTTCAGTCAACCTATTGCAGTATCATTGTTTTTGCACCCGTATTCAGTCATCTGGCATATACCGTGTTGCACCCGTTTTCCATAATCCGATGTGTTGTATTGTTGTTTGCAGTATTTTCTATTATTCACCAATTGTAATATTGTTGTTTTTGCACCTGTTTTCAGTCCCAGGTAACAGTGTATTTTTCTGCACTCACTTTCAGTCGCCAGTTTTATGTGAAACAATGTGTTGTTGCACCTGTTTTTAGTCCACAGTAGCATTGTTTGGTTTTTGGGGGAGGCTTGTTATTAGTCGCCAGAATTGCTGCTGCATATTTGTTTGCACCTGTTTTCAGTCACCAGACTCATAGCATTGTTTTCGCACCTGCTTTCAGTCCGCAGTTGCACTGCACTTGTTTTAGGTGATTGGAATTGCAAGGGCATGGAGAACACAGCCTTAAATTGTTGTCACATGACATATTTGCATCTATTTTCAGTACACAGAGTAGATGCATTAGTTTTCGCACCCATTTTTAGTCCACATTGTAGTATTGCGTCTCAGTCTCTGCTAGTATGGTGTGTTAAAAAACTCATTTATAATATTATGCTTTTTAAAAATTACTACTTTGCACCTAGACTGTAGTAGCACCAGAATAATAATGTCGTGTTTTTGCACCTGTTTTCATTCCACAGCATATTATTGTACATAGTATCATAATGTGTGTTGGGGGGGGGCAGACATTTCTGACCCGCAGAGAAAGTGCTAAACATCTGTTTCACTGAACATTTGATTTGAGCGGAATGTACCAAATCAGCAAAAAGCCAACGAGAGTCAGGCTAAAGAAGTGGAGGCCTCCACAGGGGAGAATCCATGAACAAGATTATTTACTTTGGAGACTGAGAATGGGTGCAAAAACAAGAATATTATTGTGTGGAATGAGAAAAGGTGCAAAAACAAGATTATTACTCTGTGGACTAAAAACGAGTGCAAAAACAAATATGCTGTGGACAGAAAATGGGTGCAAAAAGACTATTACACTATGGACGGATAATGGGTGCAAAAACAAGAATATGCTGTGGGGACTGAAAATGAGTGCAGAAAAAAACATTGTTACTCTGTGGACTGAGAATGGGAACAAAAATAAGAAGAATATACCATGGGTACTAAAAATGGGTGCATAAAGAAGAATTCTACTATGTAGACTGAGAATGGGTGTAAAACAACAATTGTGCAAAAACAAAAATTTTACTATATTAACTAAAATAGGTGCAAAAACAAGATTACCGTGTTAACTGAAAATGGGTGTGAAACAAAAATAATACTTTATTGTACTACAAATGAGTGCAATAATGATAAGATATATATAAATATGAGGACTGAACAAGTAGGTCAGTTGTGGAAGTCTCAGAAAACAACATTTCCTTAGATAATGTTGACCTTCATTTGTATTTAGAGGTCATCTGGGTGGATTTGGACCAGGCTAGTCCGCATTCGACATCCTCCCCCTACTATATTGTGATACACAATCAAGATGGGAACACGTCCACGGTTAGAAACTAGTAGAGGAAACTGGTTTGCAGTAGACCTGGAAAATACCAGAACGGCGTGTAAATTAAACCACGAACACAAGATGGAGGAGACGATTAGACCCACATGGCTTTCAGATTCCTGTGCTGAAAGCCTGATGGAGAGGACAGGGACGCTAATTTTAAAAACGTTTCGTTTGTAGTGGGTGTGGAAAACGATTTGAATCCCCTGAATGAAATGAACAAAGAGGATTCCTAAAAGTCTCTCTACAATCCAGACCGCCATCCATCCATCCACCTATCTCCATGACTACCTGTCTACCGAATTGAGACACAACAAAATGTCTATGTACATTTGATGGCTCTGTATATTTATATATATCCATCCATCCATCCATTAATTCATATTCCATTGTATCTAAATACTCATTCATTACTTATTTCTTTACTATCAACCCAACCTATCTGACCAGGTCCAGTCCAGATGCGTCACTCGTGTCCTCTTGTAGTTCTTGTTGTTGAGTGAACAGACGAACGTGTGACCTGGATATAACAAAGATCCATCAATACTGGATGCTAGGACGAACTTGCTAGCAGCATATTGACATTAACGATGCGAAAGAATTAGTTCATGACATTGTGGTCTTGGAAGACCTTTCCTGTTCACGATTGACTGGGATCAAAGAGGATTTACTCTCGAGGGCTGCGATTGGCTGGGTCGGGGACGTGTATACTGGGTACTCGTTGGCACAAGATGAAAGACCCTGGTCAGAAGTGCAGGGAACTGTGCCCAGAGATAGAAAAAAAAACACAAGGGCCCCATGGGGGTACGATGGGAGCTATAAGGGCAAGCTTAGCTACAATTCCGAGCGAGGCCTCATCAAGAGACTTCCTGTCAATGCTCTTATTATCAACTCCTGGCAGCGCTTCAGTTGAAGTCTTATCACCCTGACGGACACAGGAGGGGGCACTGACAACATGGGCACTTTCTCCCGGACCACTAAACGGCGCCGTAAGGCTCATCTCGGGTGCCCAAGGAGTCCGAACCCAATGCTCCTCGTTCTGGAAGACACCTTATCCCCTTTGATCTTCTTTAGCTGATATCCTTTACTCGTATCCTCCGCCCGGATCAGCCTGGAGAATGAGTTAGCACGTCCACCCTGTCCATTGACGAGAGTTCATTCTCTAAGGATTAGCGTGTCATCTTAAATCGCTCTTAAAGCATGGCATGACCTCTGGCGATTAATCCACCACGGTAAATGAATACTTCCTTCCCCTGTTTACTGAAACCGTCTTACTCTCTCTTGTTGGCCTCGCCTCAGCCCACGGGCCCTTGCTTAAATTCATCGCAACTTCTGATTTTCCTAGAAACACTTCTCTTTACCTGCAAGATAGTTCCAGGAAGGTTCGAAAGAGTCTTTCAAAAAAGAGGCATTAACCTGGGCTGGCAACAATCAAGCAGCAGCAAGTCACAATTCTTAAGGTGAAAGTCTCAGGCAAGTCATAAGCCTTCATACTAAAGAGGGAATCCAGGCACAGGTCTTTGCACCTGAGTCCTGAGGCTAAATCTTCAATCAACAAGTCTTTAGTCTAGAGTCCAAGTTATGGTTAATTTGTTTTTAGGAGGAGTATCCAAATAATCTAGTCTCAAAACCTAAAAAGTATCCAGACTTAAGACGTGAGTATCCAGACGTAAACGTTCCATACCCACATGCAGCGTGCTTATCCTTCAGCCGCCATCCACCGGGTATGTCGCACAGACCCTCACGAAAGCCTTTGTGGATGCTCAAGAACACGATTTTAACAGGATGTTTACTTATCTGGTTATTGTGCTTCTAATCTCTCTAATCTCTCTTCTCTATCTGCTCATTGTGTTGTCAGCCCTACGAAGGGTCCTTCTGCATTCATGTTCTGTTCTTTATCCTTTTAAAGGGGCCGAGAGGCTGATTGCATCTCTTCCTCTTTGATCATTGTAACATTTGAGCTCTTCATACAAGGTTTGCTCCATTCTCAGTACGTTCAAAGACATCAGGCTGTTAGCTACTGGATGTACAAGTTTGCCATGGTGTATCTTATACCTCACTGACCAACGGTGCTCCTTACCAGGATGAAACTTAGCTTAGGATGAAGCTAACTAAAGGCCGATTTCTACCCCCTTGTGTGAAGGGGTGAGACATTTTGTGCAAAATTTTACTTTGTTACTTGAAGTACATTACAATGATGTTGTAAGATATGAAGTTGGAAGCATTGTCGCATCATCTGGATGCTGAGAGCCGGTTTCCTCTGACAGTCCAAAAATATGTGAAATATAAGTGAGGTGAATTAAGTCTGTCCACAAGAT
Source organism: Hoplisoma paleatum (assembly GCA_028565875.1). Taxonomy (NCBI): domain Eukaryota; kingdom Metazoa; phylum Chordata; class Actinopteri; order Siluriformes; family Callichthyidae; genus Hoplisoma; species Hoplisoma paleatum. The sequence goes on from JAOTRQ010072086.1 coordinate 9,736, forward strand.
TCAGGTGTATGTTTATGGGGAGTTTGAATCGTTCTCTCCATCAGAAGTGCATTTGTGATGTCACAATACTGATGTTGGTACGAGAAGTCCTGGCTCTCTGTCTCGGTTTTCTTTGATCCCAAAGGTGACCATTGTGGACGGTCAAGGTCGTCTACACATCCATGTACATGTACAGGTGGAATGTAATCACAGTTCCTCCATGCTGGAATTCACTGAGATCCTGAGAGCGACACACTTTCATCAATGTTTGTAACGGTATGCATTT
>JAOTRQ010072097.1:0-12308 GCA_028565875.1 Hoplisoma paleatum
AAAGGATGCCGGGAAATGTAGTCAGGATAGCGAATACAAAGGTTCCGGCTCCAAAATGCGATTAATTGCGATAATTTATTACACGTTAAAATTTTTGTAATTAATTAATCGAAATTTAAAGTCTCGGCCCTACCACAGACACAACCTTTTTCGAACCTAAAACTTTTCAAACCTAAAAAGAATTTGAAGAGGAAGGCCAGAACAAAGTGAGCCTCCAGGCAAAACAATACATATAGTGGGCTGGCCAGGAGAACATCTAGATGCACATGTTGTGAGAATGTGAAACAATCGGAGCAGACGTTCAGCTTTCTAGATTTTGTCTATAAAATAGAGTTCCTTTAATTAAGGTTCTACTATATAGAGCATTTATTATTATTTTTTTCAATCTCGAATATTACTTTTAGTCATCTACAGAAGAGGTTGTGATGTGGAAAGATTTTCCAATGGATAGATACATTTATAAGCTCAGGATTCATAAATCTATCAACAGTGGTTTATAAAACTCAGGTATGCTAATGGGCTTATATGGAATATACACTGTAATGCTAAAAGTTCTAGCTCACCCATCCAAATGATCGGAATCAGGTGATCCAATCACTTCCATGGCTACATGTGTATAAAATGAAGCACCTCGGCATGCAGAATGTTTTTACAAATATTTATGAGAGATCACAGGACCTCAGTGAATTCCAGCATGGAGGAACTGAGATAAGATTCCACCTGTACATGACATGAATGCCAGAATCTGGTGTGGAGTTTTTACTTTAACCCGGTCCCGATCTCGACCTCAATAGAAACACTTTTGGAATAGAATGGAGATCGAGAGCCAAGACGTCTCCTACCAAGATCAGTATGTGACCTCACAAATGCATTTCTGGAAGACTGGTCAAAAATCCTCATAAACACACTCCTGAACCTTGTGGACAAACTTCCCAGAATCGTTAAAGCTGTTTAATCTACAAAGGGTAAACCAACATGATATTGATCCCAATGAATTAAGCATGGGACGTGATTTAAGCTCATATGTGAGTCAAGTCAGGGGAGCGAATACTTTTGGCAATGTACATGACTTGTTTGGGAAAATGTCAACTTCACATACCAGCTGTGCATCCTAAATTTAATTTCGTTTGTTGTCCTTAACAAAGCAATTAGCCGGGTTGTAGAGAAGTCGTAAACAGCATGTAGCACAGTCGATCTGTTGATATCATTAGTAAAATTAATAGCTAATAAATTGAGGCAAACCGAAAGCGCTGTACAGCAATTAACAAAAGAGTTCTTGGTTTTCCACCTCTCGGGGTGTAAATATATATAAAGGAATCCCGGTTCTGGATGGAGAAAGATTTTGGTTCACTAAGAAAAAGACTCGTTGGATATCCAACTTTAACTCTACAAACAGTTCCAAGTTTTCTGCAACATCAATATGATAAGGTAAAGTATTCATAAACAGTCTAGACACTGAAGGATGCTGACAATTAATTTGCAGATTTATTCAAATGAAAAGCAGTTAGTATTCAAGGGCTAATAAAAACAACAAGGTCAACAAACAGGCTGACAAGTCAGCGGACAGGAAGCAATAATATGCAAACAACTCATTTTAAAACAAGATCACAACAGCCAGACAGCAACAGCAGTCCAGATTATATACAGAATAAGAATAATGAAGGAGAAACAAAACCCCAGTTCAGCCCAGAAAAAAAGCTGGCACCCCCCACTGTGCATGAGCGATAGGTTTTCTTTGAAGGAAGCTAAACAGAAGCCCAGAAATGTTGAACAAGTGTAGCTGTGAAGCAGAAGCTATTGATTTCTCTAAGGATTAAGGATTTTTTATATAAATGTGAAGTAGAACTGGTACTATATCTATCTTTCTCGGCCTTTGTCACATTTTTCACATGGCGTCAGCGGTTAGGTGTTTCCTCCACTCCACCGAGCGTTTTCACCAGATGACCTTCCTGACACAACCTTCTTATTTATCAGGGCTTAAGATAGGCACAACAATTCAGACTCAATTAACTCAATTGACCTACTGGTATGTATTTCAGCAGCTTTTGAAACCCACACAGAGAACATACAAACTCCACACAGGACCCGGGCTGCCACAGCTGAGGAAACAGTGCTACCAACTAAAGGCCAGTTCATGTGCCACCCCCCCCCTTCTTTCCCACCACAGAGCTCTTCTACCAACCGAAACGCACCTTCAGGGTATTCAAACTGATTGTCGAAGCAATGCAGACCGCTAGTAGTATTAACGCAAACCACAAGATTGAACACGATAGCGTTGGTGGCTCAACTCGACAGGTTTGCTGCCTCCTAGACTAAGGCTGCCCACCGTGCCGGTCATATGGGACAGTGTAGCCTAGTGGGTAGAGCGTTGGGCTGAGAACCCAAAGGTTGGCAGTTCAAAACCAGGCTCTGCTACACGGCCACTGCTGGGTTTTTGAGCAAGACCCTTAACCCTGTCTGCTCCAAGGGTGGCTGACCCTGCGCTCTGACCCCAACTTCCAGACAAGTTGGGATATGTGAAGAGAAACATTTCATTGTACTGTACATCTGTATATGTGTAATGACAAATAAAAATTAATTTGAATTTGAACTACAAGGTAGCAGTGAGCACACATGCGTGACCTGCTGACTCTCAGAATTGAACTTGCAACCTTCCGATCACAAGCCCAATTCTCTTATCAGCATGCCTTGGCTGCTTTAAATAATTTGTCAAACTGTAAGATGACAAATGCTTTTGTGAAATTTATTAAACATAAATCTATCACCTTGTTTCAGAAATTGTAAATACGATGAAAAAATAACAATCAGTAAATGGGGTGGAACAGAAAAGTAATTTTATTCAAATAATAAAATGCAGATCTGACATACAAAGGCACCAGTGATTAACAAACAGCTATAATAATCAACAGCACTTGAACTACAAAATTGGGACCTTTTAATAATTCAACCAAAATAGTTCTAAAATGACTCTTTAACCCAAACACCAACGTCAGCAGGTTGGGGCTGAAGTATTTGTAGCACATGCTGTATAAACTAGCATACCTTCCCTGCCTTTTTAGAGCCTATTGCTTAATGTTTATAACAAAAATGTGACCAACCTATGACAAGCATTATATTGGGGTTATAATCCTCAGCTTGATCAGGTGGGAAGATAATACATTAACCAGCTTGCGTCGTAAACCTATAGCTAAAATTTCAACAGCTTTCAGTTATCCCATATGAATAGAATTTTATACAAAAGTACAATGTGAGCCATATGGACTGAATTGTATTGAAAAGTGCTGCATGAGCAAGTCTGAATCTGGTGGTGCAGGTGGACCAGGTGATTTACATTTACTGCTTTCCAAGTCAAAACACAATAACCTTTGGCTGAAGGGACAAGGCAAAACCACAAACACCCTCACATTTATCACAAACCATATTCCAAAAAAACTTATATGGATGCCTAACTTGACAGCTTATTAAGTCATTTTAAATCATTCATGCACAGACTTGTGAAACATCAGCAACTGAGATTAAATGAATTTGTATAACTCCTATATTATATCTAAAAGTATTTAAAATAATTTTATGATCAACAGGTACATGTTTATTTTAGATGACGAGGATTGATATGCCCTTTTAAAATGTAATTGTTATTGATCTGGACTATTCAATAAACTATTTAACAGAATACTCTAAAATACATTTTCAGTATAATGTTTTATAGTAGCATTTTATTATTTGGCCTTAATAAACAGTGGAAATGAACAACAAGTAAATAGCTATAATAATCTAATTCAAATTTTATTTGTCATTACACATATACAGATGTACAGTACAACGAAATGTTTCTCCTCGCATATCCTAACTTGTCCGGAAATTGGGGTCATAGCGCAGGATCAGCCATCGTACGGCGCCCCCGGGAGCAGACAGGGTTAAGGGTCTCGCTCAAGTACCCAGCATTGGCCATGCAGCAGAGCCTGGACTTGAACCACCAACCTTTTGGTTCACAGCCCAACGCTCTACCCACTAGGCTACACTGGCCTTCAATTGCACGTCTAGGGAAAACGACTAAATTCAATTCGAATTACAGGTATTAAAGCTTACCAAACTCGCTTGTGTGTCACTTGATCCTGCCACTTTCTGATTCCTAGGTCAGCAGCCACCAAACTGTTGAGCTACAGCCAGCCTCAATTGTACCGCAGTTTACAGCTATAAGTGACACAACAGTTGAGATTAATTCCAATTGAAACAACTGAGAGGGACAAATCTCTCTAGGAAACAACAGTGGCAGGTTAGTGGTGGAAGTGTATAAAGCACTGTTTGCTTGTCAAATCCATAATGAGTTAATGCTTATTTTAGAAATCAATTATAATCGATTATTAAACAACAGTTAATATAATCAGACTTCCATGAGAAAAAAAACGTAAGCAACTTATCTCTTCTGGAATAAAATTTAGTTAAACCAACCCCAATAACATTAATATAGAAAAGATCAACTACAACGATCTAGTAAATGTCAATAAAAACCAACAGAGAAGACACTGTATTTGCATTATGTGGGACACGAGGAAGTCAAACATCACCAGTTCCAAAAAAGCAGAGGCAGAAAAATAAAGATAAACAACTGCCCTAAAGTAACAGCAACTTGTAAGCTATCTTAAGATAATTTTATTACCAAAAAGGTTGAATTTCATATATCTTAACCTTTAAATTGTCAAATGTAATGCATATAACATTTTAAGGAGAGGGACAATGGAGTTAGGAAATCTGTGAATCATTCATAATTTTCATTTTCTGCATTTAGCAAACGCTTTATCCAAAGCAACTTAAAGTACAGTTACATCGTACAGTCTAAGCAATCATAAGTTAATAGTCTTTCTTAAGTGCCTAACGGGTGGGGGTTTGAACTGGCAATTTAGTCCAGTGCCCATAAACCACTAGACATCTGCTTGCTATGCTAATTCATTGGTTTAAAAGTCCAGAGATTTGTGTGTTTATTAAAGTTTTAACATCATGTTTTACACATTTGTTTACATTCATGAAATACATTAATTAAAAACAATATTTCATTATTTACACAAATTTCAAAAACCCATGGACAATTGGTATCTTTAATTCACCTCGCTTGTTTTTGGACTGTGGGAAGAAAGCAAAGCTACAGAGTAAACCCAAGACACAAGAAGAACATAGAAACGCCACACACAAAGGGCCTGAACTGATGCAGCTACTCACTTAGCCACCCTTTTCCAGACTATACCTGTCTTGCACCCAGAATTCCATTTTCATGTTTGGTCTGCAATTGTTTTATTACATTACAACGACAATGGCAAAAACGATCACCAATAAGTAACCACAGCTGAAGGCAAAGGTTTACATTTGTTATTGTAATTGTCTGGAAACTCCAGATTAGTTTTGTTCCACATGCTATAAGCAAAAATCTGTAGTTGAGCTTTATATTGGTAATTTTAGAGTTGTTACAGTAAAGCTTGCTTGACTGGATATAGTTTCTAAAGAGTTACAATAGCTTCTAATTCATATCAGCCCGATTTTCTGTGGTTGTTAGCGTACATCTAAGCATCAGATATTTTTTTACCCAGAGATTTCAACTTTATCCCGTCTAAACCTAATCTATGTGTGAGGTAAATCCGCTTATCTAAATGAACTGTAGGTATGAATGGATGTAGCTCTATGACGGACTGGGTGACTTTTAGTCAGCCACTGAAATCATGAACAGTACCCTGTTTAACATCCCAACTAATAGAAAACGTTCCCACAAAGGTCTGAAATGTTTATTTAAGTGTAACATTATATGAATGTTCGTCTAACTTTTGTAAACTAACGATTTAAAAACTAAGAAGAAACATTCTTATAAAACATTTCCACAGCCAAATGTGAAAATTCAAAAACAAGAATTGAAAAACGTTCCTAAAATATCACAATACAGTACAACATTCCTAAAAGCTTAAATTAAATGAGGTTTATGTCATGTTCTTTAAAAATGTTCTGGTTCTGAGAATGTTAAGAAAACTGGACAAAATAACATTGCCTTGATGAGCCTTATTTATACTTTGCGACAAACACATTTGTGATACACAAGTTTTAGATTCTTCTTAAATGGACTTTAGTGAACCTGGTTTGCATGTTCTTTAATGAAATATAAAATTAGCGACTGCGTGTAAGTCAACATTTTGTCGGTAAATATTTGGAGCTAGTACTTTAAACCGTAGACTAACACTTTAGTTTGTTTCTGTGGAGACTCGAGCGTTCCCAGCCGCTTTGCTGCATTACGTAAGAGCTTATAACGCTGCGTACTACTTTTACTGCATACTACTGTACTACGTAGTACGTCAGACTGACCGGGACTAATGTAGTTTTGCCGTTTTGACGTACTAAGTAGTACAGTGTGCAGGGGAGACGCAGCCAAACCAGTCAGCTTTCCATCAGCTTTACTCCAGTCAAAAATAATCATGTTTTATACTCATGTTAAAGCAAGTGTAGCACGGAAAAAGAATAAACAAATAAATAAATACAATTTACATCTGCAGAAGGTATTTTCAAAAATACTTATTATATCAATAATTATGTGTTAATAGACATATAATTACATATAACGTAGATGATAGTACATATTATAGTAAATATTATTATTATTGTTGTTGTTGTTTTTATTATTATTATATACATCCCCATTTAGCAACTTGGCGTTATTATAAAACAGCACACATAATTTTTAACCTTGCTGGCAAATGCGACATATCCACTCTCAGTACAGAATTCTTTATTTAACCTTAATTCTTTATTTATCATTTGGGATAATACCTCATACAGGTAAATACACCTTTCCTAATGTTAGAATATATCGTGCGTTTTAAATTCCTACCTGAATATAAATCCTGAGTTGTCCTGATGGTCCGGTAGTCAGATCACCGATTGATAATCCAGTAAAAGTATCCTTTGTGTGAAATCCTGCAGTGTGATTCTGTTAATGCGATCAGGTAACAGCGGGCTGATTTCCGTTCCCAGTCTGTGAACTGGTTAATGAAGACAGCGTAATCCATCTGAAGCGTACCGCCTCGTTTATAAGCGCTTCATAATCATGAGAACCGCCAAGTTTCAGTGGGTTCCACAACAACTGAGAGGAGTGAACAGGATAAAGTTAGTACCCCCTCTGCTGGGAAATACCTGTATTACTGATCATATAAAAATACCGCACGCTGCATAGTGACGCTTGTGAGCATGCGCGGACACTTAATCCCCTACTCGTTATCGAAAATAGCACGATGTAAAATAGTTTAATCACCTTAAATCATTAATTATTTTAGGTTTATTTATAAAGAAGTGACATACACCAGACATCTATAAATTAGATATATTTAGTTTCAGATTAAATAGGTTATTAAATTCATATTATCTATGGATCAAATTTAATCACATCCATCCCCCTTTATATTTTATTTTTTAGAATAAACTATTGATCTTGTGTTTTCATCTCATTTCCAATTCTGATTATTTTGAGCTTTTATCAGTGATCTGTTTCTGACAGGATATTATTGTGACCAGATCTCTGGTGGTGAAAAGAGAGAGAGGGGGTGGGGTTGTTCAAATTCAGAATCCCAGAATTGTACTCTCTACATGCATCACGAAAGCAAACAGACACTACATAAAACACAGCTTCGTTCATTTTTAAGCAACATCTTTATGTATCCCTCACAGTAAACATCAAAGCATCACAGGACCTGAAGACTAATTAATAAACTCACAGTGATGTACGTGTGATGCTTGCCATGAAAGATTCATAAAGATTTGCCGTTACTTAGAAATGAGCTAAATCATGTTATATAAAGTCTGTTTGCCTTTGTGATGCGCATGCAAGCAAATGCAGTCTGATTTTGCAGGGGAGTCTGAATTTGGCACAACATCTGAAATTGTAGACGAACCAAACAAGGGCACAATTTTGTTAATTGAATGCATGACATGTCAAGTCAAGTGAACTTTATTTATAGTGTATAGCACTTTTTACAATAGACATTGTCTCAAAGCAATTCTACAAAATACAGGATAAACAGATACAGAAACCCCTGTTGAGCAAGACGAGGACAACTGTGGCAAGGAGAAACTCCCAGAAAAGTACAAGAAGAAAACTTCAAGTTGACTTGACTTGACAACAGCACCCCTCCCTCTTAGGAAGTCCTTGTAAACCGGTTTCCACCTGAATGCCAGGAAGAAACCTTGAGAGGAACCAGACTTAGCAGTGCCCCACCCCCACTTGGGTGGTTCTAGAGGAAATCATCACATCAGGCAGGAGCAGCAATATTAGAACTGCTGTCTTGACTTTAGTCCTTAGCCTCAGCAGGTAAAACGGTTTTCATCAGAATGCTAAGAAGAAACCTTGGGAGGAACCAGATGCAGCAGGGCCTGATTCCTCTTGGGTGGTTCTGGAGGAAATCGTCACATCAGTCAGGAGCAGTAATATGCAGGGTAGAACAATAGAGAATGTAGTTAATGCACGTGATTGATGCAATAACCATGTGCATGTGATGCTTCAATGCATTTTGGTATGATAAAGTCCCATTTCAACGATGTAGGTACAAAAAGTGTGACGATGGTCACGGCGACCAACTATAAACATGAAGTAATTTCTAATTAAATTGAATTGTAAGCGTGTTATTTCAATGACCAATAATGTACGTAGACTTTTAAAAGTCCGTCAGCGCATGACGTCTAATCGCGTTTTTAAAATGCTCGACTATGCTGCAGTTGCGCTGGCGATGATTTCGGACTTTTATTTTGAAGGTCTGCAGACAAACGACTGCAGTGTTTACGGACACGCCACACTGTGGTAGTAGTGCTGTTATCAGTCATTATGTCAAGTTTAATAAACGCTTATAACCTTTTGTGTCTATCTGCCATGAAGTCCAGGTGGAAATGTAAACAGCAAATGTATAAATTATCTTCCATCTACACATCTGGTGTTCGAACTGAGAAAATAAAAGTAAGTTAGCGTTCTAGCTAGTTTGTTATGTGGATGAATGATGAATGTTATTCGTGTTGTTGGATGATGGGATGAGGCAGGAACACTCACAATACATGTATATTTATTTTTATTTGAATGCAAATATTGTTTTTTTTAAATAAGGGGCTATATTAGAACTTCTTTTTCAATACTGTTTGGGTATTCATGACAGCTTTTTTAACACTCAAAGTTTTTTGTATTTTAGATTTTCTTGTTGGGGTTTAGCTCATAATTTAAAACAAGTTTGTAAATAGTTGACAAATGTAGCATTTCCTGAATTTGGTGTAAAGTCATTTAACAGAGTAATTTACATTGTGATTCACAAGCTGTTTTCTAAGTGAACAATTTATAAAAATAAATATGTATATAACGTCAATAATAAAAGAATCCATACAACACAAATTAGCCTTCACATTAACCCAGTAGTTATTATACCTAATATGTTGTCAATCTTTTTTATTTGTAGATAAGATGTGGCGGATCTTACTCTAATAATTCACATGATTCTGTGCCTAAACCTGCTGTTTTGCGGATCAACAGAACTGTAAGTTCTTTATGTTGTATGTTGTGTTTAACATTCCAAAGTCTGTCAGAATATATGTTCTTCATGCTGATCCATAATTATTATACTTTCTTTTAATCAGTTCATTAACACAGATAAATGTGTATAGATGTGAAATTAATCGGGAAGTTATAAAGTTATTTGTATGGCATCTTGCACACACACACACACACACACACACACACACACACACACACACACACACACACACACACACCATATACATGTTATACTGAAACAGAGCTCAGCGGTGACTTATACAGAATCAAAAACATGCCTGCAAACATTTAAGACACGAGTCATAAACACAATACTAAACAGTCATAACAAGCAATGCGTCAGAATCTCAGTGTAACACCAGATCTACCATTTAGGAACTAAAGAGCTGGTATTTCTGATTAACAAAAACAAATTGAGTTTTTTGTACTAGTACACTAATATCAAATTTAACCATATTGTTGATTTACACTGGGCTTTCGGTAAGTAAAGTGGGTTAAGCATGTTATTAAAAACCTTGTACAATAAAAACTCACCATCTTTATTGTTTTTTTTTCTTTTTTTAGTGGTTTGACTTTGCACTTGGTTACATACAGAGAAGAGGATTTTGTTTGACCAATCCTCTTGCAGAAGAAAATACTTTTCAATTCAAGTAAAATGACTCCTATGGTGGACCTAAAACCTAAAGTTTCAAGTAAATTTTATTTTCAAGTGATTTGTGTCACCTGAAATGTTATTTTGCTTAACAGAGATTTAACAGAATCTGCATATGAGAAGCTAGCAGATGAGACATTGGATGCACTTGCAGATTACTTTGAGGATCTCACTGATGAGAGCTTTACTGCATCTGACTATGATGTAGTTTTCTCTGTGAGTATATATACAGTATATGTTACATTACAGCAATTTACTTGCATGTGGAGTAAGTAGTGAAGTAAAATTCCATGTCTTCTTTGCAATGTAATATGAAAAAATATTGTACTGTGACAAGCTTTTTTGTGTACAGTATGCAATTATACACAACAACTTGATTAAGCAGCACAATGTGACAGAACACCGAGAATTGGAAAGAAGCTTAAGATTTTGGTGAATGCGTAATTGATTATTAGTATTAGAAGTTCACTAAATGTCCACTTGGTGCCGCTGTAGATCTGCATGTCTGATAAATCGAAGAACATTGGTAAGAGTTGATCTACTCTAAATTGTTTACATTTAGTATACCTTCTGAGCAATTTAGGGTTAAGGGCTTTGCTCAGGGGCCCAAAAGCAACTTGAGGCTTGAACAGTTGACTTTCTGATTACTAGTCCAGACCTTTAAGCTTTAGGCTTTCGATTATTTTAGCTAGAACGGTCTTATTCTGTGGTCTTTAATGTAGTTCAGTTAGAGTTGTTCAGCAGTTGGTATACAAAATGAGGACAGCAGATGTTTGTCTGACCCACTAACAGTAAGTAGAAATTAGATGATGTCTTCTGTGTGATTTTTTTATTGGATCATGTAGATACAAACAACTGACTGTTTTTCGATCAGGTAAAACCAATTAGACTCGGGAAAGGTATGCTTTGCTTTAAATAAACACTTTTTTTTAATTTGCAATCCTTGTGAGTATTCTATATGTTTTTAGAACAAAGGTCAGGGGTTCGTAGGCATAAAATTCGTAATTCATATCAACAGATCAGGTGATGCATTTTATTACATTATATCTGCTAATAGCACACTGTTATGATCATTTTTATGGTATGTTGGGTATGATCTGGGGAATGTTGTTGTTGCATTCTCTGTGTTCATGCATCCTTGTGGAAGGGACTCACAAACAATTTGGATACCAACCCAATTTAGCAAAATGCACACACAACAAACCATTCATGCTGATTGTCTTCACTGAAGTGGATGGAGTTTTTAGAAATTGTCATTAATAAAGAAGTTGTAATAATTATTATAACAGCATTAACAGCAATAACTTGACCAAGATTTTCTTGCTACTATGTATCTTTCTCCCTACACCCTTCATCAACTGCAGGATGCACTGCAGTCAGCACAGCTCCAGATAGCTGTACAAGCTACCTTATTAATTCACTCTAATCCTGTCTAGCTGCTGTCTGTGCGCACAAGGTGGTTACTCAGGATATTACAATAATAATCATAGTAATAGTGTTTCTTTTTAAAAGATCAATCTGAGGGAATGTAACCTATGCCCCAGATGTTGATGAATGAATGAATTTTTTAATAGGTTTTGTAAAACAGTGTTATTTATGTGAAACACAGCTTCAGTATTGGCTTTAATGCCATTCAGACCCTCCCTTGTGCCACATAAAGCACATGTTCTGCTATATTGAACCTGTCAGCTGCCTCTCCTTGCTGACAGCTTCCATCTAGAAGACTGATTAGGTCTTCCTTGACCCCTAAGATGCAGCTTAACCATGCTTATTTCTGTTCTGAGTCAATCTCTTGTGCACATAAATCTATCAGACGTAGATTTGTTTGTAGCTATCAATTATCTCTTTAACTACCTACAAAAGGGCTTGTTACAAGCAAGTATGTGTAAAACAGAAGCTTTACAACATGGCTTTAAACAATAATCTTAATTGTCATGGATTCATTCGATTTACATTGTTTTGAAGGAAACTAGATTAAACTTATAGGGTCCAGTTGGGTCCAATGTGTAATTAGATGACTTAAATTACAGACTTGGCTTCTAGCAAGGCCTTAAACCCCGTTTGCTCCAGTTATGTCCAACTTGCAGATGTATATAT
>JAOTRQ010072108.1:0-12307 GCA_028565875.1 Hoplisoma paleatum
GGGGGGGTGTCTCTCTCTTTCCATCTTACAAATACAAACACAAACTGACACTGTCAGGACGAAACAGAGCCGACACGACTCTTATTTATCCAGGCCTGGGACAGACGGCTCACTAATATCACCAATGCCCGGTTCACCATAACAACAACAACAACAACAACAACAACAACATGGATGCTTTCAGCTGCTCACCGTTCAGGTGGCACCACAGGATCGTTTTTATGCAGCTATAGATTTTCTTTATGACACCCTTCCTATTTATCTTGGCCTGGGCCCGGATTGTGCAGAGAGATTCGAAACCAAGTGTTTCTTCCTCAGGGAGAAAAATCCATCAGATTTACCTTTATAATAATAATAATAATAATAATAATAATAATAAATTACAGCAACAATAATTATAACAAAAACAATATTGATAATATTTATAACAATAAAAATATACAAATAACAACAAAAAGAATAGTATGTAATAATAATGTAATAAACATAATCCATAATATGAAAAATAATAACACTAATAACAAAATAAAATGATGCTAATATTAACAATAATAACAGTAACAACAACAATAAAAAAATAATAAATAGCCATTGATAAAAAACATGAATTAATAAACTATTAAAATTAACAACAGCAACACCAATAATACTCAAAACTAAAATAATAATAATAATAATAATAACATTAAATATTTACATTTCCAGCATTTATCAGACACATTTATCCAAATCACAGTGAATCCAATTACAACGAAACATGTTATTTGAGCAACTGAAGGTTAAGGGCCTCGCTCAGGGGCCCCAACAGTGGTGAACTTCTGATCCATATCCAAGTGAGCACGAAGCCACCAAACAGTAACAATAACATTCTAGAAACAATAATTATTAATATTATTCTGATTCTGTCAAAGTTTTTAATAATAATGAAAACTGTGTGTGTCTCTCTCTGTGTGTGTGTGTGTGTGTGTGTCTGTCCTGCTGTGCTTGTTATGTGGACGGGTCGGTAGCTCTGACTGCATTAGCACAGACTCGGATCTGATAATTTGTTCCTGATGTGGATTTGTGAGGGTAAAACGGAGTCCCGTTTACAAGGTTAAGCAAGTTTTGTGTGTGTGTGTGTGTGTGTGTGTGTGTATGTGTGTTGGAATGGGGAGAGGGGGGGGCGATTTCAGGACCTGAAATGAAAATAGCTCTGAGGGGGTCGAAGCTTTTCCTCACTGTTTCATCTCATCCAGCAGGAAGGTGGCAGGTCACCTGTATAATGTGTGTTAGCAAAACGGAAAAGAGCCGCGCAGCCGTGTGTGTGTGTGTGTGTGTGAGAGAGAGAGTGTGTTTTCACCAGGTGTACAAGCAACTAATGTGAAAAATATGTGAGAGATCGCCCCGGGGGGACGTCTGCTACCCCCGTCCTGGGTAAGTCTGCTAAACTTTCATTAATGTAACAGCGAGAGCCGAGTCGGCGCTGATCACAAATAAAACATCAATAAATATTTCATACGAGTGATTTTATAATCGCCGGTGCTTTACACACAGATGCTGCCGGTGTACTCGGCTCAAAGATTCAATTTAATAACATTTGAGAATAAAAACGATAAACGTCTGGTGTGTTATTGTGACCAATGAGCACCATGAGAGTCAAAGCAACTCCTTCACAGTGCATAAACACAAAATCTCAAACTAACAACATAAACAAAGTGAGGTGCGCAGAGGCGTAAATAAACATTTACAAACGAAACAATAAACGTGGTGTGTTATGCAGTGTTATGACACATTAATTATTAAATATTAAAATATCATACAATAATACAAATACAATATTAATATAAATTTTATTTGTCATTACACATATGCAGATGTACACATATCCATACTTGTCTGGGAGTTAGGGGTCAGAGCGCAGGGTCAGCCGATGTACGGCCCCACTAGGCTTCAGTCCCTAAAACTAGGGACAGGGGATTTGAACTCGGATCCACGAGGCACCTCACCATTGTTCTACCGACTGAGCTATTCAGCTGCCGAAACTGTACATGATGATGTGTGATAGAATCGATATTAAGTCGTGAGAGAACACAGCAGGGGTGTGCAAACTTTTTCACAAACCGGGTCGGATATTCTTACAACCACCAACTTTATCAAAAAGCACCCGAATTAATTTCATTTTAATTGATTGTCAAACGACAAGCAAATGAAGCAAAGATTCACGGCTTGAAAAGACTCGGTAAAAATCTGAACATGGTGCCACATTTGGCCCCCCGGGGCCCGATTGTAACCGCGTCTGATGTACGGCGTATCACAGCTGATGAAAAACAAAACAGATGTTTATTTTGCCAGTCGTAGCCGAGGGTTTACAGTAAAGGACCAGTAAATCTGAAGGACCTCAGTTCAAACCTTAACAATGCCAGGTTAGTTGCTGCTGTTGGGCCCTTGAGCGAGGCCCTTAATCTGATTGGCTTGGACTGGACACAGTGACTGTGCTGTAACTCGTTATGGATAAAAGCATCTGGTCAGTGCTGCGGATGTAACTGACTGTATATAAGACGCACGCACGCGGCTGCGACACCTCAGATCCCGCGGCGGCAGGTCAGCGGGCTCACACGCGCCGCTCGTGTCTCTCCCGCGTGCTGCTGTGCTGTAGACTAAACACACAGCAAGACAAGCAAACAGCGTCCTGGGCAAACACACCTGACATCACAGGGTCGGGGCACCACAGGACCCAAAGCTGGTCCGTATATGTACTCACCTCAAACCGCTGAAAAGATGGAGACAGAAAAGTTCGGCGCTCATCAGTCGGGACCAACGAAAAATAAAACGAAACTCAACTCCGAGTTACAAACAGAAGGGGGCGCCATGTGTCTCTCCTGCGTGGAGACTGGATCTAAATCTCACAAAAATGGTTGTAATTTATTATCATCATTATATTATTACATTATAAAAAATAACAATTAATTATAATAAATGTGACAAACATGTCGATACGACTTTGAAACATTTAGTGATGTGTGTCGTTTATTACAGAAGATGACATCATAACTTTTACAAACTCCCCGGTGCTTCCCAACCGGTACGTTACAGGAGAATCGGCGCCTCGAACATTAAATGTACAATCGTTTATAAATAATTAACAATTTAATTTCTCTCCCCTGTTAGCACGAGTTCAGAACATCTAAAAGCTTCTCCTCTGGTCCGAGTCGGTGGACTTTTGGACTGATGTGTATCGTTTTACTTGAGTAGATTTTTATATGTGCAACTTTAAACATGATAAAAGCACCAAGATTTCTCCAACAGAAGAATATTAATAATAATAGTATTTTAAGATTTGACTCGTGTCCTGCAGGGTTACAGGTTTAACCTCTAAACGATCCCCCACCCCCCCAGTGACCAGGCTCCTGGACGTCCTGAAACGTGCCATCATGCATAAACTCCATCTGCTGAGTCCACCATGTTGTTTTGATTCGTTTGTTTGACGGTGGGTGAGACAGTAAACATTGTCCCCATCGTCGGGTTTCTGTTTGACGCTCGTTACTCGCTCGTGTTCGTCTCTGATTTATGAATATTGGACCGCCGAGGGGTCACGAACTCCCGCCGAGACTTTCGGTTCCTCCTGGAGGAAGATCAGCAAACCGTGCAGAATTCGTCTCGTCGTTTGTGTTTCGTTTGTTTTTCTTTGCTGATCAGAAATCCGAACGAATCGACTCGATACCAATAAGGTACATTTACCAAATCTAAATGTGATAACAAAAGTCAAATGTTTTTAGACATTTTAGGACTCGAATTGGCCAATATTATGTGGACAGACGACCATCTTTAATACAACGTGATCTGACTGCTACTGTAAACTGTTTAAGTGAAACGAAAATATTTAAAACGCTTTGATTCCTACTAAATGTCTATTATAGTTTAAAGCAAGGGGTGCTTAAACTTTTTGCAATGAGGACCAGATCTGGCGAGACAGAAACATGTAAGAGCCGAACGTTCATCGAACCTTCATTCAACTGTTTTAGGACGTTCAAGGAAAGCAAAGAAGGAAAAAAAAAACAATAAGAAATGAAAGGAGAAAAAAGAAAGAACATGAAAACTTAAAGAAAGAAAATAAATAAATAAAAGGGAAGGAAATAAGAAACATACACGGGACAAAATACGTTTAGTGTGTTTGTGACAAAACCACACAAACTCATTCTGGTAGAAATAAAACAAGACACACACACTTTTTTTTTTCCAAAACAAGATACTTTATAGTCGTCAGAGACAAACATTAGAGCACAGGTCCCAAGAAAAGATTCATCTGGAACAATGGAAACAAAATCAAAACAATAGTGATAAAAATAAAATGCATTTTTTTTTAAACGTCTGTAAACCTAGAACTGTTCTTGAGCCACAGTGGTCATAGATATTTTGTACTGGCTATAAAGGGAAGTGCAGGCTGAGGACGACGTAGGTGTAGAACATCTGGGGTGGGTGGGGTGGGGGTTTGAGCCCTTTTTTAAAGTCTCCAGATGCTCGTTGCTCGACCCGAAAACACGTCAGTGAAGAAGACGGGAACGTCGATCCATCACACAGGCTAATAATATGTAGTGTAGATCACCTGAAGCAGGTTCGACGTAAATACCATAAAGATCCGGACCTCACAAGTGCTTCCGTAGTTCTGTTTGGTGAAATATTCCGAATTCTGATGTCATCGTGTTCGTAAGTGAAAAGCACGTGAGGTCACCAGGAGAGCGTCCCTCTGACCACAGAGATGTCGGGAAAAAGAAAATGCCGGAAACTTCTCGTCCTACAGTGCTCATCGGTTGTGCAAATATGTTACAGGGACAGACACGCATGCCGACACGTAAACCATGCAGAGAAAACGACGGGACGGGGGATGGGGGGATGGGGTCGACCCGGGCCTTCAAATAAACAAGGCTCGGCCCGGGTTCGACCAGGAACTCGCAAGGAATGATGGACGTTAAGAATCGGGAACAGAATTACGATCATGGAATGTCGCTCTGCTGGGATTGAAAAATAAAAAGAATAATTAAAAATAAATGCAGAAAATGACACAGAACTTCTCTCTGGAGATAAAGATAAAAGCCCCGGTTCTGAAACCGGGGGGGAAATCAATAATGTCTCCAATCAACCAATCATCTCAGAGCTTTACGTGAGGAGGAAGAACGAAAGAAGAAACAAAAGAAAGAATGAAAGGAATGAGAAAATAGAACGAAGAAATAATGAAGAAAAGAAAAACACTTTCCTCCGTGTGTTTGTGACAAAACGTAGTTTCAGGGACCCGACAGATGAATCCCGGTGATAGATGGATGGAGTCTGGATGGAGTCGACCCGGGCCTTCAAATAAACAAGGCTCGGCCCGGGTTCGAGCTCGTGGGAATGATGGATGGACGGACGGATGGACATTAAGAATCAGGAACGGAATCCGAATGCTGGAATGTCGTTCTGCTGGGATTCAAACTAAAATAAGAAGGTAAAAGTTTCTCACTGGAGGAAATAAAGAAGCCGACTGCCGTGGTTCAGGACTTTTATTCTGTCGGGTTTGGAGAAGCTTCTTAGATCTTAGATTCTTTGGACTAAAGTTTTCATTCTTTGGACTAAATCGTGGATTATCTGTAAAAGATCTTGAGTTATGAAAACTAGATTATTTGGACCCCCAAATAAAGAAATAGTTATATATAATTAATCTAGAGGTCAAATTATATTATCTCTGGTTCTGTAGACTAGATTTTATGTTCTGTAGACTAAACGTCTCTGGTTCTGTGGACTAGATCTCGGGTTCTGTGGACTAAACGTCTTGGGTTCTGTGGACTAGACGTCTTGGGTTCTGTAGACTAAACGTCTTGGGTTCTGTAGACTAGTGGTCTGAGGTAAGTTCTATAGCCTGGACCGTTCTGGACCTCGTACCCGCCCGGCTCAGTTTTCTCCACACGAACAGTGTTTAAAACTTTCACCTCAATATTAAAATATAAATCTGCTGCGGAACCCTTACGAAGTATCACAAGGACGTTATAATGCCGCAGTATCAGTGACGTGCGGTCCAGCGCTGAGCCACGGCAGCCGGGAGAACAGAGAGTCTCCAGTGAGATCCGAACTCATCACCTCACAAATAAAATAAAAAAAGGTAAAGAAGAATGGAACGTGATTGTAACCTTTTTTATAATATATATCTATATATCATCTTATATATAAATCTACTATCAACAGAAACATATCGTAAATACACAATCGGCGGAATCATTATACAAAGTACAAAGGTCTGGCTTCTGCCCCGCCCGAATAAAAGTGAGACCCGAACGGGTACGTAAAAGAACTCGGAGCGCGTAAACGACGTCGTCGACTGTACAGAACGTAACAGGAAAAAAAAAACTAACACGAATAAAAACTTCCAGACGAAGAAGAAATAACATTTATGATCAGGGAGGTAACGATTCAGCAAGCATCGATACGAATTGATTCACAAGTGATTCTTTTAAGACGAATCCAATATTCACATGAAACAGCAGGGGGCGCTGGCAATATATTCCCCACCTTTTTTTTTTTTACACAAAAACGAATCCATTATTTTATTTCTGCATCTGCTTCAGAGATTAAGATTTGATACTGACTAAGACTCTGAAGCTGTAGCCTAAGACTCTAAGACTCTGACTCTAATACAAAGTCTCCAGCCAAAAGCCTCCTGACTTTAATCTGACTCTAATCTAAAGACACCAGCCTAGACTTGTGACTCTGATTCTAGTCCAAAGACTGTAGCCGCAAGCCTCCTGAACTGACTCTAATACAAAGGCTCCAGCTTAAAGATTTGTGACTCGACACTGACTCTGATACAAAGACTCCAACCTAAAGTCACATGACTTGACTCGGACTCCAATCAAATAACTGTAGCCGAAAGCCTCCTGACTTTACTCCGGCTCTAATCCAAGAACTCTAGTCAAAAGACTTGTGACTTGACTCCGACTCTAATCCAAACACACCAGCCTAAAGACTTGTGAAGACTCGTTACTTGTATCACATCGTGTGTATCGTTACATCCCTAATAATAATAATAATAATAATAAGAAAGTGGGCAGATTTGGGGACCGGATCAGAGTAGTCATGCGGAACAACGTGAAGACTTTAGAAAGAACCGGAACCTTCTCCGTTCTCGTGGTACTAAATAATAAACGGCACGCCCATCGATGGAGGAACGTCCAAGGTTGTTCTCGAGAGGCAGAAGGTGAAACAAGCATGCTGGAATATTTACACAGAGATCCGGAACAATCTGGAACAATCCGGCGCCCGGGGGGGGTCCGGACTCATGCAGTCCCCGAGAACCTGGAGAACTCCGGTTCTTCATTCTAGAAACGTTTCTCTTCCAACCTTTCCACCGTCGTTCCATGTTTTGGGAACCGAGCGTCAGACGGCGGGGCGTGGCACGACGGGCGTCAAGTGTAGTGATGTCATAATGGAGTGTCTCAATGTGAGTCGGGGAGACCCGAACATAACGAGGGTTTAGTGATCCGATATGAACGTGTAAGAAGAAATGTACTCGGGATTCAATGTTATCAGCTCACGATGGTTGAAAATGAACCGAATCGTGGTAACGACGTGTCACTGAAATATAGTGTCGTCAAGGAAACGGAGAAATAAACTCACAAGCAAATCTGTTGTTGTTTATCTGACGTTTGTTTACATCGACCCGTGACTCAGACTAGATTCCAGCCTTAAAGGAGCAGTATGTTGGACGGTCGTCCCTCGCTATATCGAACATACAAGCAAGCGTTGTCAAGGAAACAGAAAAACACAACTCACAAGCCAATCTGTTGTTTTTATTTGGGATTATTCGTTTATTATAAACTGTTGTTTATATTTGAGATTGTTTATTATAAACTGTTGTTTATATTTGAGATTGTTTATTATAAACTGTTGTTTATATTTGAGATTATTTATTATAAACTGTTGTTTATATTTGGGATTATTTATTATAAACTGTTGTTTATATTTGGGATTATTTGTTTATTATGAACTGTGGTTTATATTTGAGATTATTTATTATAAACTGTTGTTTATATTTGGGATTATTTGTTTATTATGAACTGTTGTTTATAATAAAAAACTTTTCTGAGGGTTCGTTCACGTTTAATATTGAACAATGAATGATGTTAAATGTTGGATCGTAAACAAAAGATCAAAAACATCGAGGCGCCGACATGTCGTCAGGAGCGACTACTTTAACCACGTTATCCTGATGGCTATCGTGCTCCCCTTTGTGGCAGACGCCGGTACTACTCGCGGTCTGTGTCGTTCAACGTGTAGTTAAAATATTTAGTTCGAGGTGCACTTTGGAGGAGCTATAAGCATAAAACTGGCCTTCAGACACGATTGTTCGTGATTGGTTGATCGATGGTGGGCGGAGCATCAGACCCAAGCATCAATGAGCCCGATTCTATAACGTGGAGTGAAATCATAATTCCTTATTATTATTATTATTTTTTACATACTGCTTCCTTTTAAGACTTTTGACTTGAGTCTAAATCCGAAGTCTCTAGTCTAAAGACTTTTTAGTTACGTTACACGTCAAGTTGGATTCCGATCCAGATTAAAGTGCTTCCTTCAGTCCGGGTCATTGTGCCACGCCCACAAATGACATCACACGCCTAGAGCCTCTTTGTGTCAGTGTAAATGGGTACCAGTGGGGGAAGGTTGGGGGGTAGGGGTTACCCGAAACGCCAGGCTGGGTCTGTGTGAAGGCTCAGTGGTACAGAACGTTTGTCCAGCCCTTTAATCCTGGTATGTAAAAAAATAAAAATAAAAGGTCTGGCGATCCTCAGCTAGCTGAAGGCGTAGCTGCGAGCGATGAACAAATACTGAGAGTAGGAACGGTCGTATGTGAAGGTTATAACCGGTTTAACAGTCCTAACTAGTACTCCCCCCCCCCAAGCTAGCGTCGCTCATGCTGTCGTGTGAACCCGGCCTGGACGAACGGTTCCGGGCGAGAGTGCATGCTAGCAAACACGGGACGCGGATTTGGTCGCTACGTGGGCCGCGCCCTCCGAAATCCAGCGGCTGCCTCGAAGAATCGTCCGAGAAACGAAAGCCGAATGAAAAACAGATAAAAGACGACGAGGCGGGACACGATTCCGCAGAAGGATCCAGGTAAACATGCAAAGTCCCGCCCCTTCGGACCGTCCGAAAATAAACAAAAGCAAACAAAAACCAACACAAACGAATGAACACACAAACATACAAAAAGAAATACAAACCGGGGGACGATTTGATCGTCTGCAAACGTGTTTAAGGCGACGTTAAGCGATCACGGAATCCAGCGGCACAATAAAGGCACTCGAGCTCTCTCTCTCTCTCTCTCTCAGGAGGAAACTCAGACGGGCGTCTTCATCCACCTTAAAGTTCCTCACGAAATATTGAACCTGGATCACCCCCACCCCACCCTGTCCGGAATGAAACAGCACCACGCTTCCCTCTTCCAAAAACAAACAAACAAACAAAACAAACAACGAAATAATATAAAAACAAATAGGAAAGAAAAGAATCGAAACGAATCCGAAACCCCCCACAGCTGGAACCGTGCGCACCTTAGTGGCTATCAAACAAAACCCCATCGTATGGTTTTCACATCCGGGGGGAAGCGAACCCACGCCCCCCGTCCGAAAAGCTGGACGGAGAGGACGGCGAAGATTTTTCTCACGCCAGAGGGGGGCCGTTCCGTTGGCCGCGGAGATGTCGCCGAGACGGCGAAATGAAACGGCGAGAGGAGGCGGAGACACGGAGGTCACATGACACGTCCTACAGTGGCGGCTCCTCCTCCATCGGCTCCTCGTCGGGTCTGAGACAAACGAAACACAAACAAAATAATAAACAACAGAATCGTTAATTTTTATTCCTTCGTTTAACGTTTTTAATAGAATCAAATTTGTCCCTTTTAAAGTCGTCTGTGCACCACAGAGTCATTCACTGCCACAACACTAGGGTGAGTCGAGTATCTGAGGGTACAGTTGTGTTTGTGTTTACAGGTGGGAAAAGGTCGTTTTAGATTTTAAACCAATCGATTTTAAATGTTGGAACATAAACGAAACATCAAGGCACCGACATCTACAGAGAGCGACGACTTTAACTACAACAGCTGATGTCCAATCGTGTTCTGTATCGACGCTGGGACTCTGTTACCATGGCGTCGATCTGTTTTGTAACCATCTTTATGTTCTCGTTCCGTCCCTTTTTATTAAATCCTTCATTAGTAAAACGAACGAAATGCATAATTCCGTTGCTATGACTACTACTACTACTATTACACGCCCACCTCTTGGTCAGGTTGTTGGTGGCGACGGACAGCGAGGCCATGGCGGTGACGGTCTCGGCCTCCTCGGTCTCACACTTCTGAGCCTCGATCAGAGAGTACGCAACTGTAGACACACTCCGTTGTAGACAACGCCAGTACTTACCTAACACACACACACGCGCACACACACACACACAGGTCATTTGTTCATGAAGTCCAAGTGCACATATAAACAAGTAACGACAATCCCAGCTGTAACTGGGTTTACAAAAAAGTACTTTTGTACAAAGATTTCTGAACTTAATAAATGTCTGCATTATAGAGTGATAGAAACTGTTCCCGTGGTTACAGGGTTGCCAGATTTCTGTGTAATAAACACACGTTGTTATTAGAATCATGAATGTTTTGTGTACTCACTGTGAGCCTCCACGACCTTCTCGATGGAGCGAACGGCGTTCAGATTGGGTCTCTGCTGCAACACCGAGTCTGGAAGAGCTTCCAACTACAACAATCCACAAACAACACCAGGAACATTACAATCATCTCATAATCAACCGAGACTTCTGTCCAAGTCTGTCTAACAGTCTGTCCAACAGTCTGTCCAACAGTCTGTCCAACAGTCTGTCTAACAGTCTGTCCAACAGTCTGTCCAACTGTCTGTCCAACTGTCTGTCCAACAGTCTGTCCAACTGTCTGTCCAACTGTCTGTCCAACTGTCTGTCCAACTGTCTGTCCAAGTGACTGTGTATCAGCATGTCTAGATCTATCAGTCTGTCATATATGTTGTTTAGATGTTGTATAGATGATATTGTACATGCTGTATAGTTGTTGTATAGATGATGCTGTATAGTTGTTGTATAGATGATGATGTATGGATGTTGTGTAGATGATGTTGTAAAGATGATGATGTATCGATGTTGTGTAGATGATGTTGTATACATGTATGTTGTATAGATGATGTATATATGTTGTTTAGATGTATAGGTGATGATGTATAGATGTTGTGTAGATGATGATATATAGATGATATTGTTCAGATAATGATGTATGGATGTTGTGTAGATGATGTTGTATACATGTATAATTGTTGTATAGAAGATGTATAAGTGTATAGATGATGATGTTGTATAACATGATGTATAGGTGTTGTGTAGATGATGTATAGATGTATAATTGTTGTATAAATGATGATATATATATGTTGTTTAGATGTTGTTTGAATTTTGTATAAATGTATAAGTGATGATGTATATATGTTGTGTAGATGTTGTATATACGTATAATTGTATAAATGTATAGATAATGATGTATATAAGTTGTATAGATGATGCTGTTTAGATGTTGTATAGATGACGTTGTATAGATGTTGTGTAGATGATGTATAGATTATGTATAAATGTATAGATGATGTATAACTGATGATGTATAGGTGTTGTGTAGATGATTTTGTTCAGATGATGTATGGATGTTGTGTAGATGATGTTGTATATATGTTGTGTAGATGATGTATGGATGTTGTGTAGATGATGTTGTATACATGTATAATTGTTGTATAGATTATGTATAAATGTATAGATGATGTATAGGTGTTGTGTAGATGATGTTGTTCAGATGATGTATGGATGTTGTGTAGATGATGTTGTATAAATGTATAATTGTTGTATAGATGATGTATAGGTGTATAGATGATTATGTTGTATAACTGATGATGTATAGGTGTTGTGTAGATGATTTATAGTATAATTGTTGTATAAATGATATATATATATATATATATATATATATGTTGTTTAGATTTTGTACAGGTGTCTAATTGTTGTTTAGATGTTGTATAGATGTTGTAAGCATTTAGACACGCCCGGTTCTCAGGTCTGGTGGATGACGTGGTGATTATAAAGATCCTGTCCGAGCCAGGAAACGACGTCGCTCGAACCCGAACTGACCGACACAGCCGTGCTCTCATGGGAGCGTTTAACACACACACACACACACACACACACACACACACACACACACACACACACACACACACACACACACACACAC
>JAOTRQ010072119.1:0-12306 GCA_028565875.1 Hoplisoma paleatum
AGAGAGAGAGAGAGAGAGAGAGAGAGAGAGAGAGAGAGAGAGAGAGAGAGAGAGAGAGAGAGAGAGAGAGAGAATATATTATATATTAGGCATGGTTGCATATTTTAAACACATTTTCAGACATTTTGAATAGCTTGTTGAAGCTAATCAAACATGTATTTATACATTTTTCTACAGATTATGTATTTGGCATTTGTTCTATTATGGTTATATGTCTGATATAAGATGCCAGCTTTGTTTCATAAGAAAAGCAAACAGAACCACATGGATATATTGCATGACACAGTGTGAATGTTCCCCTGACGCAGTTCAGAGAGCCAAAGCATCTAGACTTGATCTGCCTGACTTTATTACCCTTAAATTAACAAACCAGCACTTGATTTTCCCAGTGGCTTCTCGGTCTGTGAGTACACAGCTTCAGAGAAAGACCCTTTTGTGCTTGAACCCTAGAGAAAGAATTTCAATGGTAAAAACAGAAGGTATCAGAAGCCCAGAGAATCTCAAAAGAAACATGTGGCCAAGAGTCATAAAATTTCACTTCAGGTTTCTGGATTCATCACACATCTGTCCACTCTGTCCGAATAAGGCAGCGCAACTTCAAAGGTTGATGGCAACATGTGGGAATGAGTTCCTTCTATAACCCTGACATTTTTCTGAGAAAGTATGTGCAGCCATGCCAAAGTATGAGCGATCCATCACGGTTGACTGCTTCTGTGCAAAAGACTTGCTGGTGTCTCTTACACTGACTTGACTTCTATTTCACTGCACCATTTGAATTCAGGATATGTAGTGCATAATTCGTCTGGTCAATTTCATTTGTTAATATACTTCCGTTCTTGGATTTCAGGTCTGTTTTCCGTTCCAAAAATTTTGGGTCTTGGGATTCTAGACGTATTAATGAGGTACAAGAGAAAAAAGTAGGTGAATTGAAACGGATGGTGTCAACAGATGATGATTAGGGATGCACCAATGGGAATTTTCTCAATTGAGTATGGATACTTGCCAATACCAACATTAGTACAATAACATGATTGTTAAAAAAATATATTTTAGTCTTTATTCCCTTCAAAAACATCTGCTATGACTCATGGACTCCCTGCTTACGTTGCTGTACGGAGGTATCTGTACCTGGCCATGAGTACATGAGAACAGCATCAGTCCTGATAACAGTCACTAATTATAATCATGGTAAAAAAAGATTTAAAACTAGTAAATACACATAGGACTTGAACGGTGCATAAAGAACCATCATGCAAGAACCATCATTTGAATGTTACATTATCTATATTTATTTTTATTGTTCCACGTTACTACAGTATATTTATACACTTGGATGGTGCACCTCAAACGACCAAAATATACAGTGTGAAACGATGGACATTATGTGCCTGAAATCAACACCGTTTCACGTACATAATTGAAGGGTCAGCACTTTCAATCAGTTAATAGCGGCCATCGCTGAATCATAAATAGAGGCAATTACTTTTGTATAAATGTGAGTAGCATTAATGAAATTATTCATAAAAATAAAAAGCATAAAAATTCCATACATAAACAACCACTGGATGATATATTGGTGTTCTAAAGTCTCCCGTAAAGGTGTGTATTAAGTAAGTGCTCAATTCATTTTTAATAAACACTACATTACAGTGCAGTTACGTCAGTGTGGACAGACTTTCAGTCTATAAGATTCTAAATTGTCATTTATCTACCTTGATTCATACCATCTGCAATAATAAAAATATTTACATAATGAACTGTATTGTTTTATTAGAATTTTCTATACTGTACCAATATTTGATGATTTGTTTTGTACATTGAAGATCTTTGATCGAATTTGGAACTTCTGCCCACAGGCAAGTTTGCTATTGTGCCATAAGGTTTAAATTTCCTGACCATACTCCCAATGGTGTTCCAGGAATGCTCAAGTTCTTGGATGTTTTGGTCTTTTTATACCCATTGCACTTTGGTGCAATTAAACGATCTCCCTCAGCGCCGGATAATATTTTGGGGTTCCACCCCCACAGTCAGGCAAGTTAGCCTTAAGTTTGGCATTTTTGTAGAGTACTCCCATTGGTGTTTCTAAGAATGTTCATGATTCTGGAAATCTTCTTATTCTTATTGTATGTTTGGTGCATGGGAATGATCTCTTCCCTCAACATTTGGAAAAGATCTTTTGTTTTCACCATGGTTGCGACCCACATCTGGGTGGTGTTTATATTGTAGAAACATCACATCACAGCTGAAGCTAATTAGGAGGAGTTATTGAGTTCCCGAATGGTTTAATCATGCTGTAACTCAACTGAAGACTAACTGTAGTTTTGTCAGCTGCACATCCTGGGTTGTTTTGGGTGGTTTTCATGCATTTTGATAATCATGCAACTAAAGGGTTTTGCTTGGGAAATGCTCTTGCATTCTTGCAACTCTGTCATCACTGCTGGGGTATTCTTTGCACTATATTGCAAGTCTTGCAAGTACAAACATGTTAAATAAATGGTTGTAATTTCTACTCTAAACGCACAATAACAAATAACAAAGACTACTCAGAGTAATCTAGTTCTAGTGTAGAACATAATGGTTTTCAATCTGATGGTTTTAATTTTGATCCCTACTGTGCTGTGAATGCTAGTCTTGGTTGCAGATTGTGCCTTGACTAAGCATCCTGTGGTCGTAAAGCTCCACCTAATGCTTCTCTGAGGAGGCGTCATCTCCCCAGACATGTCCAGCTTTCATTACCACTGAAGCCAAAGGCTGATTTATACTCGCCTCAACAAATTTGCTTTTGATCACATGCACAACAAAGTAATTCACTGCTACAACAATAAACAGGGGCTACGTTTTAAGAGGGCTCTGTCATATTAATTTTATTAAACTATTATTTAAAAAATTACTATACAAATTATGATATAAAAATAATAATTAGTTTGATAGTTATTGGTGTAACCATTAAGTCAGAAAATCACTTCATAGTATGACTTGTATGCTTATTAAATACTCAATAATTATTTAAAAGTAATTATTAAATAATTAATAAAATTAATCAAACTCTGTTGTGTACATGTTGTGTGTACAGAGTTGGAATTAATAATAAAAAATATATGATAATGTAAGAGTACACGCTATAATATCGACTTTAAAAAGAACACATTGCAGTTACATGTTAGATAGTTAGTGTTGTTTAATATAAACGTTTTTATTAACTAGTTCAGGCTTGTCAGTGAAGTTTACTTTTTTGTATTTGGCATTCTAGTGCATTGGTCCATTGGTTTACATGGCCTGATGCTAACTGTGTTAGCTGACATTTTCCTTAACAAAACCATTAAAGACAAAGAAAGGAAAGTGTTTTAAGAATTACTGCATGAGGAAACTTGTAATGAGCTTAAATTGCTGGTATGCTGGCGAGTTGACAGACCCTTTCATTCTAGGGTTGTCAGATAAATATTATGATAGACAGTGTTCATTATCGCTTCGCATTTGTATATGGGGTGAGTCAGGCGATGTGCAAAAAAACAATCAGACTGTAATCATAAAGAAAGATTCTTACACATTACTTAAAACATACAAGAACACATGAAGTAGGAATAAACAGCGTTTAGGGCGGTCTCTTCGTCACAAACTGATGTTGGCTTTAGACCATCTGGCTAAACAACAAGTGCCTGATCATGGAAAGCAGAGAGTGGAAGATTCTTTCTGGGGAACAACAAAATCCTGGGAAAATTATTTATTCAGCTACATTCTTTGTTTAGGTTGGGCTAAGTAGGAAATCCGTTGTTACTAAGAGCTAATAATTTGTGCAAATGCTAACTGCATGGATCTGTTGTGCTCTTAATGCAGTAATAACTCCTTATTATGGAAACTTACGGGTGCAAAAAGAGTAATATACAAATCTGTGACAAATTACGTACAATATAGTGGTGTCGTGAGTATGATTTTATCTGCATTTAAGATGTACATCTTAACAACTGCAACAGTTTTCTCAAAAACCATTACTATGTCACATTATTTCTGGAGAATTAATGACCCCCAGAATTTAGTTTTAAT
The DNA here is from genome assembly GCA_028565875.1 of Hoplisoma paleatum. Classification (NCBI taxonomy): domain Eukaryota; kingdom Metazoa; phylum Chordata; class Actinopteri; order Siluriformes; family Callichthyidae; genus Hoplisoma; species Hoplisoma paleatum. The sequence goes on from JAOTRQ010072119.1 coordinate 4,042, forward strand.
TGCTGTCGGCACACATGCGAATGGTTCCTGTTACGGGTTGCCTTAATGGATGATTATCTCTATTACTGATTGGGCAAAGTTGTTAATGTCCAGATGCAATTCCTGATGCAAACCTATTTACTCACGCTTGGGACTGAGTTCGAGGCCCAAACCAGTGCATGCAAACCAGTGCATTCAACATATTTTGAAACTGTTTTGGCTCAATACTACTATCATAATCTGAAACTTGAAAACCACGTATCCGGCAGCACCATCTGGCAACACCATCCAAACCATCTGGGAGATCCTGTTAAAGAATTTTTAAAAATGAATTATCCCAAATCATTAATAAATTGATGCATAAATCATTTTATCATTTACTAAATACAGAAAATGACGTTTCATTTCATGTAGCTTTCCAGATGGTGTTGCCAGAGACACCTTTTATCCAGTTTGAGAATCAGGGTTGCCAGATTCTGACAGCAAAAATTACTAATAAACAACAAATTCATGAAATAAGTTTATAATAAACCAATTAAACCAGCATGACCTACAAACTGATCTAGTAAAATGTACAAATCAGTTTGTTTTTCTAATCGTTTTTGCTTTTGTCTTCACAATCATCTAGAACCCCCATGTAACTATGATAAGTTTTGGGACACCTTTTGATGCCCTTTTTGATGAGAAATCCCGCTACGCAGAACAAACACCTGCGAAGATGAGTTTTGTCACCTACAGTATTTCAATACAAATATGATTTTCTGACCATTAGTACAACAGGTTCCGGTGAAACCTTATTTCTAAATGTATGTAACTTTATGAATATCATACCAAACTTATTACTGCATTTATATAAAGTCACTTATCACTTGTGGAGATAATTTTCTTTTATGCCGATATATTTCATGGGGAGCCCAGGTAACAAATACTGTATATGGGTTGCTCCTTGTTGGCATTCAAGGAGAAAGAGTTAATACACAGATTATCTGTATGTGTTAGAAGTTGAGCTATTGTATACATGTTTATTTAAGAAAACATATACACAAGAAGTAGATTTGTATTTGTGACAGCTCTGGGTCTTGGTCTTGGAATTGCTAAATGTAGATATCAGCATATAAGAATGTATGTGTAAAAATTTTTTTAGAAAATATGCTATTTTTCATCTATGGACTTGTCATGTAACACTGAGCACCAAGTCTGCTAAAGTGTTAAAGAAATTACCACCCAAATGATCGGTACGTTGCCCCATATGACATGTTTAACACTAAATTTTTCATTTTATGTTCATCCAAAACCAGATCACAAACATATCTTACCTGTATTTGGGGCCTGCCCTCTGTTTTCAGTCTTTGTCCACTCTCCAGGTCTCTTCTAGTCGGTTCCTTCGATCGTCTTGTTCCCCTGCCTTAAGCAGGCTGTCTGTTGGGTCTTTGGATTACTGCTTTTCCTTCTGTAGGTCAGCAGTGCTGCTTCCCTCTCCTCCAACAGCCTGAGATTTAAAATGCCCAACCCTCACATAGAGGATGTACTCTGATCACCTTCCCTTCACTAATGTGTGTTTGAGGGCAGGGCCGATTTAAAAAAAAGAACATGGTGACATTTTTCATTCTTAGATTATTCCTGTAGTGTGTTGTGTCCGGACTCTGAGGTACTAAGCAAGTTTTTAACAAGCTTCTTGTGTCTCAGGTTTCATTTTGGCAGCAATTTGACTTCTGAAAAAAAAAATAGATTCGAATATTAAGTTTTGTGATTGCAATAAAGATGTCAGGGCTATGTATTGATGCTTTGTTTCTCTCTAATAAGTATATATCTACTGACCAAGCAGTACATTACGACCACCTTCCTAAGTGTCTTGATCACTGCCCAACCATACTGACTTATATACAGTCACTCATCTATTTGATCTGGGCTACCAATGATTCTGTCGTGGTTTACCCCTGGACCACATTCCATTGATAGTGACCACTGCAGATCCAAAACAACCCACAAAAGCTGCAGTTTAGGAAATGCTAAAACCCTGTCATCTAGATATTGCAAATTGTCCTTGCCACTTATTCCACTTACATTTCTTTGCCAGTTATTCCACTTGACATCATGACCTATAACTTTGATGATAAAATGTTCACTTAATAAATGCTGCTTAATAAATCTCAAACAGGTGTCCTAGTAAACAGATAATTCATATTATTCACTTTACATCACTGAATGAAATAGGAAGGGCCTGAATTATATGGACGCAGAGAAGATATTGGTCCAAGCTATAGACATAGTGCATAGACAAGGTTTATTTATTCAGACAGCATTTTCTCACATATTCAGTTAGTTTGTGTTATTGTTACACACCCTCTCTGTCTCTGCCCTTGTTCCTAATTTGTTAAACACCACCAGATGTTTTTCATCACGTCCTGATTATATCCTGTGTATCCAAACTATTGAAATCAGTCTTTCTGGTTCTACAACCCAAATGTCAGGACAGCATTAGGCTTCGTACAATTCTGTGGACGTTGAGTGCTTTTTGTATGTTCTTAAATGCAGATGAACAAAATTATTCAACAAAGACATTGCACACATTACATTTAAATAATGCTTTGATAATAGTGCGTTAAGTACATTTATGCCACACTTCATGTTTTTAAAGGATTAAAGAACATTTGAGGGCCATTGGAGCATTTAAGGCTGCAACAGACTGGAGACCTGTTCAAGTGTTAAGTTTATTCACCCAGGGTGTTATACACCGTGCCCCTAAATAACATTAAGCACTGGTAAAACTAGATAAATTATTAATGGGACCCACTTAACTTTATGGTATAATTCATGCTAATGTTATTGGAGAAATCCCCTTAAGTTATTTTAAATAACTAGTCACAGGACTGCATGTAGGCCAGTCTAGTACTCGTACCCTCTCCTTCCACAGCCATGCCTGGTTGTTTTACATTGTAATGTTTCAAAGTGCATGTACGTCCCTGAAGAACAATGACGATGGCAATCGCTAGCTATATCGTTACTTTTCAGCATTGATGCTATCAATTCAAACATATACACAACCTATAACGAATTTATAATTAAGACCCCGAAAGAGCATTTAAAGCAATTATTTAATGTGCTGTACATCCACAAACAATCCGTTTGTCAGCCTTACAGATGTGGTGACACACTTACTGAGTTTACAGGAAGCACAACGGTCCAACAAGCTTGTTCTCCAACTCAACTAGGAGTGTTAAACCACAAGGCTTTTTATTTTTCCGTTCTGTTCCAATTTGAATTGTGTGCAGTATAATGACTTGCTGTCAGCCCTACAAGAGAGCCACAGATGGGTAACGCATTACAAAAAAGTCTTAGTAAGGTGTTGGACAAGTTGCCAGAACAGTTATGTTTTTAGTATTTTATATTTTTTAAACTATATTGGATAAATAGGTCATCATCAAAACTCATCATTATGGATACAGGGGGTCAACGAATGTCATCAGTATGGATGGAGGGTGGTTATCAAATATCAAATCTCATTATGCATATACTTGTCAACAAGTCTTGTCATTGTGGGTATAGGGGGGCTCAAAAGTCGACTTTTGGGGTAAAAGAGTTGAAGTAAAATTTACAATCTGTACTTTATCACGTGCTGCCTTACATATCCCTCCCACTAACAGGATGCTAATGTTATGCTTGGTTCATGGCAAGAGAACATCACCTACAGCACCAACACATGAACCAGACCCCCTGTTGTCAGGATCGAGCATCGAGAATCAAGGCCTGTATTCCTAGTTTTTGTGGGAGATGCCCCATGTTTAGACCACGTGTAGATGCTGGTCGGTGGCTGGTGTGCTGCTTTCTTCTATATCATCTATAAATCAAAAATATTGTACATAAACATCTGGCCACCATCTGTACATCAGTACAGTATATACGTACAGTGGGGGAGAACTCTGGAGAATGTGGTTCTAATTCATTGTGCAAAAAGAAAGTCTTTTTTTTTTTTTAATCGTTGTTTAGTTTTGTGCCTTTTCAAAGGAATTTTTGTTATTTTCTCTATCTTTTATTCTCAATAATAAGATCCCGACTTGTTATTAATCCTACTATAACTTTTATTATGTTTATTAATATTGGGCAGAAGCAGAAGGTTGTGGGTTCAAACCTTACCACTACATGATTTACAAATTTTTCCAAGCTCTTAACCTTCAAACAAAGCCCCTTCTCAAGAGCAGCCGTATCCTGGTGGTTAGTTAACTGGTTGTGATTGGAAGGTTGCTTGTTCACTTTCAGCATGACGACAGGTCACGAATGAATTGCGCTTGAGCATGGAACTGCACCCAGTGGACCATGGCTAGGGCTGCTTGGTATAATAATAATATTCTGACCTGTTATTGGTATATACTTGGTATATTAGTGGTTTGTTTGTTAATATTAAGCATTGTTTAGTATAGTGATGAATCTTGTTCAAAGACTTTAATTCAGCAAACCGAGCACTTTAGTAATGTCCTGCATAAGATTAAAATTTATTCTGTAATAAAAGTTATAAAAAGAGACTATTACTATTAATAGTATTTATTATATATGTTTAATGTTTCCCCTTGTTTCTAGTTAGAATGCCACGTGACACTGCATTTCGCTTTCATAGATTTGAGCGTTTTCTTTCATGGCTGTTTTGTTTTCCTCACAAGAGAATGTTTAATTAGGAGCAGACACTGAATCACATCCTTTTGTGTCACCCACAACAAAGCCTGATTTAAAAAATGATGCTTTTCTCCTCCTTTACAAGATGTAGTGAAAAGGGGTGTAGCTACAGATGCATCCACATGGTTTCATTATCCCATCAGCCTCTCCACCAAGGAGATGTGACAGCATTCACCGCAGAAGACGTTTAATTAATGCCAAATGCTTGCTTATGTCAGCAAAATCAGAGCCATTTCACACTTGTAGGGATGAAAGTCAACAGTTTTGATGAAGCAGGATCTTTCAAGCATAAACTAGACGTGTAAACTTGATGTGTAACGCCTTTACAACACAGTTTATTAAAAATAGTCTTTATACAGTGTAATTTTAACCAATAAAAGTGCAACAAATGGACCATTTAAGCTTGCCCACAATTTTTTTTATTATGCCTTATTATGCAAAATGCACTTTTGGCATGTTTTTGTATTTCCATGTAGGTCTCAAAAGTGCCTTTAACCATCCCAAAAAGATCAATTTAGTTTGATGTAATCTAATTTATTTATAAATACTCTACATTTTTTAAATCGGTGCTAATTATAGAGTTATGTCTGATGTACATCATTTAAAAATATTTTACTAGTATAATATCTTTTGTGCAATACCAGGTTTAAATGATGAAATCTACGTGGCACTAGAGCTGTGCTCATGGGATTGGCAACTTCCTCAACCACAATCATCATTGATCATGGTTTTGCTTTCTGTATTTAAAGTTAATCTGCATTGTAACTCGTCTCGTACATGGTGGTTTTGATGGTAAGGTGGAGGCTGGACTCCAATGTGGCTCTTTTCAGCCTACAGGATATGGAAATATGGACAATCTGAGCCATCCAAGCACTCTATACATGCCCGGATATGGTAACAGATATAAACAAGAGAGGACACGAGCCTACACTTCAAATGGCAAAAAGTTGGCATAATGCTGCAACGCCTTTCATCCCATCATGGGCGTTATATTAACAAGGCTGTGCAATCAAATTACCAAGACGATCTGTCTGACCTGCGATGCTGGGAGCCGATGTTTGGCTCAACGGACGTCGCAGGCCTTCTTATGTATTATTTTCCAGCTAAGCTAGTTTGAGAGAATGAGCCATTTAAATCAAATGTGCTAGCATCGACCTTGAGAGAATTATCCAGTTTTCAACACTGTACCAAATTATATTAAAAATGTAAGATCTGCATTAACTCAAGTTTAAAATAACAAAAGCCTTTTCTGAATAAAATATCTTTTTTGCCATTTTTGAAAAAAACTCAGATGGACAAGAAAGACATTCCAGAGCGACGGAGCAATCAGGCAAGCTGCACGCAAGCCCATCATATGCATTTTATTTCTGAGATGCAGAGGATGGTTTTCATTAGACAAGATTAAGGCTGGATTTCTGGGGGTTAGGAAAATGCAGAAAATTTAATATTAATGTTGTGTCATCATTTAACCGTTATGCAGTTTAAACTTGTTTTTGTAAATAATTTTATTAACTAATTTTTTTTCGTGGCTTCTTTTGTTTTGGAGTTAAATTTGTATTTGTTAAATGAATCGAAATTCAAATCAAATAATAAAGGGCACGGCTAATTTACCACGTAGCAAAATTAAGCAAGTGCTTTATTCAAAATTGTGCTTAGTATTTGTACCTTCAATAAGTGTTTTGTTATTTAGATTTTAATACAAGATCATCACACATACATTGATTTATTATACATTTTAAGAGATCTAGATAAACAACAAATAAAGGAAGATTAATAAATTGTCTTTGAACTGTATTCAGTATCGAGACTCTGGCAGAGTGTATCGTTACATCTTGACTGATTTGGCATGCTTTTTCTTCTAGATGTCTACACAGACACAGGGAGAACATGCAAACACTAGGCAAGAAAGGATGTATACATATAACAAACTGTTTACACTTTATAATATGACTTATGAACACTTTATGTATAAAGGTATATATAAAAGGTTTAAATGGCTTGCCACTCATAAATAAGCATGCATAATGAGAGTAATTCTAAGTATTTGTAGGTATCTGAAAAGATCAGCAGTTTAACATTACAGATTGATGTATGCTCACTATTTGACAGTTGCGTAGGACCAACATTTAGCATGTAACAGTGACATAGTCCCATCTATTAATATAAACCCATTTAAAAACCTGCGTAGGAATCAAACCCAGGACTTTCCAGCTATTAGGTGATAGTGCTTTCCACTGTAAACTGTACTGGCAGACCATTATGTCTACCTTGGTAAAGGTATTTTCTTACAGTCGGGGTTTCTACCGTCGAGGTCTAGTCTAGACTGACAAGGTTTAACATTAATACCACTGACAGGGAAAGTAAATAACTTTACATGGCACCTGTTAGTGAGTGGAACATATTACACTTCAAGTTAACATTTGATCCTAAATGTTGATGTTAGAAGCAGGAAAAATAATCTAGATGATTTTAAGTTTATCTGACAAAAGTCCAATTCATGATGGATAGACAACTGGGTCAGCATCTCCAAATGCTCCAGAGGTTTTTGCAAAGGTTATTGTCTGCAGGCGTGATAAACCGGTAAAAGGGCTTATTGATGTACAAATGGAGGGTGGTCTGAATATGAATTATATAAATATAAATCAATACTGATTTCAATAGAATACACAGTGCATCACACTGGGCGGTAACTGTGGCATCAAATATTTAGAATATTAAGAAAGTGATTTAGTGAGAAAGTGTATTTTGTCTAATCAATGCATATAAAGTTTTGAAAAATATGCTTGCATTTGATGGAAAAATCTCTAATCTAGTTTAGATTAATATGTCTTGAAGGTCTCGGAGACAATACACCCATTCAGAAGGAAGCTGCTGGTACGTCAGTTTATTGCCGTCTAGTCGCAGTAACTTCAGCTGTGAGTAGGTTGTCACATCCACCGTCCTACAGAGACTGGTAATGTTAAATTCTGGAAAAAATAAAACAAAACATGAGCATGCAACTCAACGCAAGACAATGAAGTCACCTTGATGATGTCATTTCCATAGAACATTTTGAAGCTGCATGTCGGGCAGAGTATGAATTGACTTTTACTTTCTTAGCCTATCAGCCAATGAGGTTCATAGCTATGAACAAACATTTTTGGACAAGTCTAGTTACCCAAGTAAGTGCATCTTTATTGGATCTGGGGCATGGTCTTGGTCGACCATGACCCTGACGTTAGTTTACTACAGTTTCTTCATCTAAGAAATGCACTGACCCAGTCATCTAGTCACAAATTGGCCCTTGTCACGCTAAAATCCTTATACTCACACAGCATTAATTTTTCTTAGTTAAATATAATATAACATTGAATAAAACGTTTACTTCTTCGGAATCAGAATAAGATTTACAGTGGAACCTCGGTTAACGAACGCCTCCGATAGCGACCAATTCGGAAAACAACCAACCATTTCGCAAAAAATTAGCTCCCGATAACAATCAAGATTTCAGATAGCTACTGTCACTACATCAACTACGTCATCATCACGTTTACCGAGCATCATTCATGCTTAATACAGTTACAATCGGTTCTCTTTATCTTTACATATTCTAATTATTCAGTGATTTTTGTGCTTTAT
>JAOTRQ010072128.1:0-12306 GCA_028565875.1 Hoplisoma paleatum
TTCAAATTCAATTTTATTTGTCATTACACATATACAGATGTACAGTACAACAAAATGTTTCTCTTCGCATATCCCAATTTGTCTGGAAGTTGGGGTCAGAGCACAGGGTCAGCCCCTGGAGCAGACAGGGTGAAGGGTCTTTCTCAAGGACCCAGTGTGTAGCAGAGCCTGGATTTGAACCCCCAACCCCCTTTGGGTTCCCAGCCCAATGCTCTACCCACTAGGCTACACTGTCCCTATGTCCCTATAAGGTGCATTTACACAGCTTAAGTTTGTTGGTGTAGATTTTGCAAGGGATCACTTGTATTTCTTTGGTTTGAAACTATGCGGGTGGGAAGAGTAATTAGTGGTTATGTCTCAGAGAGCCAGATCTGATTTACACCCTTTGGGGTTGCTCAAAGCTTTAAGGGGAAGAAGATTTCCATGTGATACTTGTGTGATCGGCGGCTATTGGTTCAGCCAAAAACAATCATGAATTCAGCCTCTCAAGACGAGGGCTTATGAGTCACATCCTCTCTCTCCAGAAGCATGTTATGATGATTGGTCCAGAGACGAATATCCACAGCTGCACCCTGTTTTGGGGATAATGCTCATAGGATTTATGGACACAGCTGTGGGAGGTTATTTAAACTGGTGAGAATTTTGGTTTAGCTTTGACATGCTGTTGTCAGTTCATAATCTGGTTTATTTGGCTTAGTATTAGTCTATTAGTCTATAATCATAATTAGTCATTATTATAATGAACATGATTTAGTATAGTTATGTGTCATAGATCATTGTTTGTGTCTAGTCTTTTATTGCCTGTTTCTGGTCTATTAAATAAATTGTGATATACCGTATCTTCTTATTTATCTGGTAGAAAAGTGATTTTACTATGTAGAAAGTAAAGTGATATAATCTGTTGTACTTTTATGTACATGCTAACTTATAACTGCATGTACAGTATAAACAAAAATAGTGCAATACACTCAGCAGTTGCTGTGCCACTTGAACAATGAGAGACAAATCTCGACCACCGACCAATTTCGACCACCGACCAATTTCAACCACCGTACAATCTCGACCTCGAAATGGTTTATTGCTCGTTGTGGTGTAGTGCAATCACTGTTTACATTGATAATGCATCGAAACAGTGCCTGTTTAGAATCATATGCATGTCTCGCTTCCTAATCAGGAGTATGGAAGGTAGCAGTAACTACAAATAAAGTCCAAAATCTTCCATGACTGTAAGAGGAAGAAACATTTCAATAATTGGAAACATATGAGCAAACGTAGACTTGTAAACTTACTTGTAAAGTTTACACTAAATATGTGTAATGATAATAATATAGATCAAGTGCAAAACTAAAAAGTATACTTTTTTATGTATATTTGTTTCATATATATATACATGTATATGTATTTTTTGTTTGCTGGCTGGATTGTACAATCCTTTCTATTATTTGATTAGTGTTTTTCCTCCCATGTATCTTCCTGTCAGCTGTATCCATCTTTAAGGTGCCCGGGGTAAGATTGGAGATGGAAGTGCAGGATATTTTCAGCTCCAACAGTCGGAAGAAATCCTCCCTTGTTCCCTTGGGCAAATGCTGGTGATAGGCTTCTACGACCACACACACATTTTTCTCAGCAGAAGAAAAACACAAAAACACATTACTAGGGATCAATTATGGAATTAGGTTGTATTGTATTTTCCCTAGATCCTCAGATAAAACGAGCTCCGATTCGGAAATGGGTAATTAAACACTCACAGAACTTGGAATGCGAGGCAAGATCCACCTTGCCCAGGTTTGCCAATACAAACACACCTTATGTCACAGTGGAAATAGTAGCACATACACTACAGGGTGTATATTACATTCTTTCCGACAGCCCTCTAGAAACTAGATTTATTGTTCTGTAACAAAATGATGACTGTAAGCAGAAGTCAGCTTTTTGGTTGCCAGACAAAAAAATGAAATAATTTTGACTGTGATCGGTGAATTTCAACGTTTATGTATGGTGCAACTTAGTTTTAGGATATATAAGTACAATTAAAAATTAAAGATCTAATTTTTTATGCTAATTTGAGAGCGATAGATATAGTATGTTATAGGTTCATTCAAGAAGACTTGTGGTATGCAGGCTGACTTGCTCAAGAGAATTCAAGAGTCATGGCCGATTGGTTTTTGTCTTGTTTTTGGTAATACGTGATCTCTGATTACATCTCAGCACTACGTTGATGTATTTTAAACATGTCCAGAATTCGTATGGCCAAAATAGTTTTGCCCCATCTTACCTCATTGAACTTATTCATCCATATGTTACCCTCCCGTCCCCTCGGATCTTCAGGCATTAGACGTCTGACAGTCCCAGACTCAATGGGTAGCAGATCGTTAAGTATTGCTGTTCCAACAATCGAGTTGTAGAAGGAGCTATATAAATTGAGCTTATTATTATAACATATGTGTAAAAAAAATCATGAAAAGTTCATGCTTCTAACTTTGTGGCAAGTTTTGGAAAAGTCCATTTCTGGTTTGCATTTTAGAATGTAGCAGATGTATTAATTCAAAGCCGTTGTATTGTAACATATAATACGGTTCATGCAATTGATGGTTACCGGCCTTGTTTATGGGCCTAACAGTGGCACTTTGGTAGTGGTGGGGCTTAAATCAGTCACCTTTTACATTTACATTTTCAACATTTAGAAGATGACTTTATACAAAGTGACTTATAATTACAACAGAACAGTGAGGTTTTAATGGCCTTGCTCCAACAGTGGCAACTTGGTGGTGGAAGTAATGGGGTAAAGATCTTCTGTACCATAACCACTAAGCTATCACTGTTTTTTGATTAATAGTCCAGTATCTTAATCACTAGGTGACAACTACTCAGTTTTAGCATGATGTCATCAATTGTCTTCCGACTGAACAGTACAATGTCTCACAAAGTTTGGTCACTTTCTCGATCTGTTGGCTTTCATGGCTGCAGTGAGAATAGTGTCATAATTTTGCAATGTCCAACAGGTTCCTGCCAAAGAGATTTTAATCTTCTAAAAAGCACATCAGCTTTAAACATATATGCAATTGTGTTTTTGTTAGGCTTTATGTACAGACTAAACCAACCCTAAGTTTCCAGCTGTTAACATAGACACATCTGGTGTATTTTTTATGTGTATAACTAAGTTTGTTGGAAATAGTGATGTTAAAATAAATACCATACTTGCTTAAAAGGTCAGCGTTTTTCTAAAGGTACGTTAGAAAAAAATGTACATATTGTTTTATTATGAATTCAACATGCAGCATTATAAAAAAGGAAAATTAGTTTTTATAAAACACTAATGTCTCACACGGGGGTCGGATTTCATACTAACCCGCAGGGTTAACTTCCACCTATATACACCCTTTCACATGCACAAGGGTGCATAGAAACACGAAAATCTATCCCTTTACTCTTACTGCACTTTTTACACATTCTTTTCCTCCTTCTTTATCAGTGGCCACTTTATTAGGAACAGCTGACTTATACCCAGTATGTAGTTTCTTATGATTATTCTTATTTTGGTCCTTCTTTTATTGTACAGTAGCTCATTCAATGGTCCAAATCACTATGACTGTGGAAGACCAATTGCTAAACCTATTTTTATAAAATACAATCCAGTAGGTCAAACACTTTTTGTTGTACTTTGTAGTGAATTAATTAATTTATATTTCATTTTTTTAATTAATTTTTTTTATGTATGATCTTACGTCATACTTCACGGCTACAAAGTAAATCTTATTTCAATAATTATTGAAATACCAGAACTGGCATAAAATACAATGTTCTCTTAACCCATATAACACAAATAATGATCATGTTGCATCTAAACGAAAAGAAACACTCCATTCCTAAAAATAAAAAACTCTCCCATATCCTCTTGATTAAGATCCGATCTTAACACAGATTTCAAGTGGTCTTTGTAAATTAAAAACCACAAACTTAATGAAACCATTTAAAGATTTAAAAGATTAGTCATTGTTCCCCTCCCCCACATTTACTGTGATTGCTATAATTTTTTGTGATGTCTTCAAGTAACCCAGACGGTCTTAGTTGAATTTAATGGTCAGATCAGAGTCATTAAATACTACCGAGATTCCATATGTATGTTCTTCTTTAGTTGGCAGCTGTGGCCTGTGGCTTGATCAGACTCTGAGTCTACAGGTCATGACTGAAGTGCCCTTGAGCAAGGCACTTCTCTCTGAGTGCCATGGCAAGAGCTGCCCACCACTCTGGGCACATGTGCTGCCCCCTAATGTTTGTTCACTAGTGTGTATAAACGTGTGTCTCACTGCACAGATTGGGTTAAATGCGGAGAAATAATTCCATGTGTGCAAAAAATAAGCACAAGGTGGAAAAAAGTATTCTGAATTCTAACGTATCTAAAAAGTAAGAGAAAAGTGAGTGTTCAGACAAAGTATCATATCCATGCTATGATTACAAGGTGAAAGGGTCAAAAGTGCACCTAGATAGCTTAGGCGCCTGATGATTTGTCTTAAGCTACCTGCTAAATTTTATTTGATAGTTTTAACCGTTAGAACATTCCATTACAGGACAAGTTGTATTGTGTCTGTTAAATCTTGCCCCATCTACTTAGCAAAACACACCTAGGGGTGTTGCTCATGCATCTTCCTTTTATTATCATACTTGTGTTTCTTTATTTCTCTTATAATGAACAATTATCTCTCGACCTAACTGTCTCTGCACAATGACATCCAACACCTACATTTCTTACACTCACATCCAGTCATTTTAAGGAATTAACCTTCACACATACACTCTTCTTGTTTATATATACAGATCGTACAATAACGGATTAACTGCTCAACCTTGTGTGGTTATTCTCCTGTAAAGTAAAACTGGACCCATCCACTGTGAATCCAACTAGCCTATTGGATCTATCACAACACCAATTTTTGTTTGTGATTAATTAGTTAAAATGAATATTCCTCTTTTTAGGCTCAAAGGCCTGTTAATGGCATTTGTGTTTGATTTAAGGGAATAGTGTTTTTCTTTCATCTGATTTTTCAGTCGTCACAGATTCTTATTCTGTCCTAAAGTTAACATTCAATATAGATGATTATGGAAGTTCAGGACAAAAAGCCACTACTGCAAGATATTTCAACATTAGTATGATCCCATAGCTATTAAGGTACAATCGGGAGGATGTCTGGTAGAAATGTATTCCACATGAGTGAACGCTCTAGTGTAAGTATTGTTATGAAATGTTGAATAGAACATACCAATGTATCCAAAGTTGAGGGCAGTGGTAGCTCATTGGTTGATATACTTCACTAGTAATCAGAAAGTTGCTGGTTCAAGCCCCACTACTGTCAAGTTGCCATTGTTGGGTGGTTTGGATCATATGCTAAATGTGGAAATTAAGTTCAGTATAAAAGAGCGTCATTGTTTATATTGACATATTAAAGCATTTTAAAATGCATTGACTTGACTGTCCTGCATAAGTTGAAGCCTAGCACAGTCATTTATCCTTTACCACTCATTCTTCTACTTCTAATCAAATAAAGCTTCTCATCCAACACAAACTTGTCACGATCCAGCATGATTTGTGGCTTTTCCCAGGCGCTAAAGAGCATTTGATGTTGGGTGGAAATATAACAAGCCCTAAATGAATGCAGGCATTCTGCTCCATTACATTTGGAGGTTTTGGTAGCATTTGTCTTACCTCGTAAAAGCATGTTAGCATATCCAAGTGGGTGACGGCATGGTGTGTGGTCTGTGTTTCCATCCTCTTCTGTTTATCTGCCTCTGTTTATTCACAGCCCACCAGACAGATGCAAGAGACAGCTGCTACCCCACACAACCTAGGGGCATAATCCTTCAAGCAGTAGATTGAAATACAGCCAATTTATATCTGAGTGACGTATTAAGTGGTCAGAATCCCATGTTGTAAAAAATCTAAATTTCAACTGTGCAAATATGTGTTGAACATTGGACTTAAAGTCCCTTCATAAATATACACAACTTCTAGCTAACACAATGCTTCTTTATAGTATTTTCAAAGCCCAAACTGTCCAGATTCCACAATAGATTTCACCAAACCTATACAGTCCCCATAAACTATAAAGAGCTATTGGTAATGATGACGGGTAGGTTTGGGTATGTCATCTATTTACAAACCCACAGTCTGCTAAACAGTAAATGGGTGTTATAGCAATAATCCATAATTTTATGCTAAGATAAAATTCAAAGTTCAAAGAGTTCAAAGAAGCTTTATTTGTCAAATCTATATCACAAGATTGAAATGCTTTCCTCTCCTACAGGGAGAGAGGCCGCAGCGAATTCCACGGGCGCCCACAGAGTTGAAAAATGAAATGACACTTTGGGAAAGTTAGGTTAAAGTTTTAAGCTTTTTAGATTTGTTTCCAAAAACAGAATATAGGCACTTGCTTTTCTAGTAAAGAACCTGGGAACCCTGTTAGAGTACACGAACACCAAGAAACTAAAAATGGTCAATGATCTAAAACAACTTCTGGTCAATGATCTAAAACATAACATACACATAATGAGTTCTTATGCACTGTGATTATTTGAATGTTTATTAAAAGATTATTGTGTACACAAGGTGAATTTTTTATATAATTTTAAAGAATCTCCTTCAGAACTGATGTGAAAAGCGGTATCATGTGCTACAACCCCTCTTTGGATATAGTTGGTGGATTGGTAGATTTCGTTAGAGGATTCTACTTCTGTACCCAAGTGCTTAATTTTATACCTTTTTACAAATTATTGTCAATTTTTAGAAACTGGTTTGCTTAAAGTCAGTTCTTTGTGTTTTTGTTACAGATTCTTACATGTCACTGGAATAGGTTTCCAGATTTTAAAGCTCTAAATCTTTTCCCTCATAGTGACGGTTTTGGTGACCATCTCTGTACCAGTAATGATACCTGTACCCATAGTTTTGACACCAGTATTGCAGTAAAAACGTGATTTGACGACCATTATAACAGGTTCTGGTGAAACTTGTGTAAACGTCTTCCTTGTGACATGTAATATCTGACCAGACTATGATTGTAAAAATCATTTATAATCACACATGGATGTTTTGCATATATGTTCCATAGGTAACCCTAGTAAGATATATATGCATTGCTTCAAGTAGAAAGAAAAAAATAACATCGTATCATTATTTAATTCCACATTTTATTATATTTCATTTAGACAGATGGATTTACATAAGTATAGGGCATTTTGCAGATGCCTTGATTCAAAGCAACTTACAATTTGGAACGTATTTGAGCAATAGTACTATCAATGTGTGTACTTTATGAATAACCACTGGCTAAACTGGATCCATAAAAAAATTTGACACTAGAACAAAAAATAATAAATCTTGCCTCACTGTAACCCTCATTTGTTTATTTGACAAATCAGTTGATCGATGGTTTGTTAGAGAGTTGTTCGTTTTATATACAACTACATGCAGCTGATCTGATTTCAGTGAAAACATCTTTTTGTTCTTTTGTCAGTGAAATTTTACATTCAAGATACATCGCAACATTTTGCTGATTTTATTATTACAGAGAAACTTAGTATTGGTATTCTGTACAGCATATAGGTGTTGAAGGGATTGGGGGGAGGGTTACTGGTATGGGAGGAGTTGATATTCGATGGCTTTCATCTCACCCCAGCGAGTGTACAGGGTGAGTGTGAGAAAAGATCCAGATATCTGAAGAATGAAAGCCTTTTCCTGCTCCTCCCTTCTTTCAGCGCAAAAAAAAACTTTCCTTTTGGGTCGCCCACAACATCCATGGCTGACTGCAAGAATTAAGAGCTAAGAAAAACATTCCAATACTAGATCCACATCCAAAAGTGTTAGAGCTGGTGCTTTTTTAATGAAATCTTCATTCCTTGCTGTCTCTCCTCCCAACTCCATGTGAGACTGGATCTGTTGACAATAGAGCCCTTGACTGTTAATTCAATCTGCTTATCACTGAACTATGAGCATTACCAACAGAATACCCACTCGTATTTAGCATGCAAATTAGTGATTTAGATGGCTGAAGAGAAAGAACCTGGCTCGGTTAGGGGCCTGGTGGAGGGGGGGCAGATTTCCTTTAAGATAATGGGATTTGGAGAGGATGGTTCCTTTGTCTTTCATGGGCTTATTTACACCTTTGGTCATTCTTGCTTTTTTCATTATGAGCTCCTGTTGCTTTGGATAAGCATTATATCCACACCTGTGTGTCTCTGACGCTCACACACTTTGCTTCATTTGCCATTGATTTACTATTTCTTCTGATTTCATATTCTCTAGCCGCTGCAGTTATATTTATGGAGGCCTTAATCACCTCAGCCCCTCATTTGAGTTTAAAAGGAACAGGGCACTAAGAAGACACCAATGCAGATACTAGAAGATTATGCATGTCATTCTCAGCACTGTAATGTAAGCAGGAGAAAATAAATGAAGCAATGACTTCTGTTAGCCTCTGATTTATCAGTAAAGTCACTACTAACTAGTCACTAAACTACCTCTCATCACGTTAAAGACCCCTCTATTAAAGTGTTCTATCATATTGATTAGATCAGTCAGTACAGTTATTTAAAGGGAACAGTCGTCCCCATCAATGTTGAAGCCACAACTACATCTTGTTTTAGTTGTGAGATTACAATTTAATGTATAGATGATTGTTATAGATATGAGCATTCAGTGATGTAGCCAGTACCTATTTTTACAAGGTGTAAAAAATCTTGTGCAGATATATTTATAGTGTGTTTTTTTTCAAGGTTTGAAGACTCTGGAAATAGTTTTTTGTAAGATTGTTTGCACTCATGTAACTAAAAAGTATTTTCATTATATTCACTTTCCTCTCATAGCTTGCTGGGGGTGACCAGAACATAACCACGTGTGTCACTTTTATTATTATATTAAAATGTCATGGTTTATCAGACTGCCACAGGGTGTCTGACAGGTCCAGGGCCTCCTCAGACTGACTTATTGATTTTGCAAAGGCACTTTTAAAAGGCTTATTGTTGGTGGTAGATAAAACAACTTGTATGTGTTTTGGGTAACCTACTGACTGAAATATAATATTAAAGTTATGCAAGCTAATCCCTTTTCTTTCCACTTTTTGTAAAGTATTAAAGCAAAATGGGGGTTAGTTAGTATTAATAAATAGCATTAATTGTATATGCTTTCATGCATATAATTTATAGTTATGAATTCAGTTCATATGACCACCTTGTTATGGTTAGATGGCCTAAGTTATTAAAAAACTGCATCTCTTGTAAGATGTTTCCAGTCTGCAGTGGTCAGTATATATCAAAAGTGGTTGAAAGAAGAAGTGCGCTACTGAAGTTAATCCTGGTTTTGATGGAAATGTGTCTGAATACAAATTACATCACATTTACAGGGCTGTTTTCACTGGAACGGTGGTACAAATTTTGCCACATTAAATAAGAAGTTATATAAATTCCTGAAAATAATTATAGGTGGCCTTCTGCCTGAATTTATTCCACACTGGGGTCTTTAAGTTTTTACATCAGGTTGCACCGAGGCTGTGTCAGTAACCTTAGCTTAAGCTCAATCAGGTGTAGTTCATTTTAGCCCTATATTTAACCCTAAGGTCAGGGTTGTTGGATCTGTTTTTGATGAGCTTCATGTCTGCTTTGCTGATAAAAACACATGTGCAGTGATGAGGTTCATATGGCAGTGATTTAAACTGTTATATTGCAGAACTGCACTCCCCTACAAGATACAAACCTGTAATTACACAATGCATGCAAAGCTGTACAATGCTGTGAATGAAATAGGGACAGTGTAGCCTAGTGGGTAGACTACACTGCTGGGTCCTTGAGCAAGATCCTTAACCATGTCTGCTCATTGTAAGTCGCTTTGGATAAAAGCGTCGGCTAAATGTAATGTAATGTAATGTAATGTAATGAATTCCCACTGTTAGCCCCAATGGAGACCACTCTGGAATGTTATACAATAGGATAACTTAGCCAACTTTGTGAGTTTGTGAGAATAAATGACTCCCATCATGATCTAGGATCCCAATATTGATACGCTAAACATTTGTCCAAAAACAAAAGTCACATAAATATTGTGTGAATAATTCACGATCCAGTGTTGTAAGAAAAACAGGCTTGCATTAAGTAAGAATACCATAAATGAGTAATGAAGTGAGATTATGTTGAGAGGAGAAGGATAAGCCGAGTAATGGATGATCCTAAGGGTGGGTAGGAAGATGAAAAGGGTGATAGTGCGGGTGGAAGAAAGTTAAATGTCTGTAGACTGAGCCATCATCTGGCTTTCGTCAGCTCCACTTTCTCTGAAATGGAATGCGAAGAAACACAGGCTTAATCTAGAGTGAGAGAATGAGGGACTGAAAGAGTAAGGTGGAGGGGTGGGGGGGATGAAAGTGAATGAAACCACTGGAGGATGAAGAGACAAAACAGCAAACCTGAAACGTAAAAAAAAAACAAGAGCGCCCAAAGATTACTGAAAGAATTCCATAATGGTTATTATATCAACAAGGCTGCCATTGCATGAGGATAAAGGCTGGTTGTTCATAGACATAGACTATTAAACTCACAAAAAAAATATGCTAATTCACACACACACACACATACTAAAAGCTCCTGTTTGCATTGGTTTGCGAATTGGATTTGGTCAAACTGGGATTTTAAATCCTTAACAAAAATCCTCCCGTGTTTGGCAGTTAGATATACTCACTGTTTAGTTACATTAATTACAGCTAACTTTTATCATTCAATTTCCATATAAACAATTCGAAATAGTTCTTGCTTCTTGCCATTTGTGTAAATACAATCAACCTTTTTAAAAGTCGTTTAAATCTACATGTATACAAGTTTTTTGTATGAAGTTTTCCGACAGGCTTGCAAGTCTGTCATAGGCAGTTATGATCAGAGTAACCAAGTAAACACACACACAAATAACTGAAAGGACAAATGTTAGATACAGTACTTTCCCTAGATACAGTGTTTGATCCATACCCTAATTTCTTTTCCTATACTGCAGTGAAATAGGACTGTAATGGTAAAAATGTTAATTGTATTTACTCCTTGACATCACACACACCAACTCCACTGTATATAAAACAATGTCCATCTGACATTGTGACCTACTAAATCAATATATTCTTCTTATATACTTCTTTTAAATGATTCATGGTATAGATACATGCTAGTAACAACCCGAACCTACAGTGTTTAAGATGTACGAAACATTTAATATATTTCAAAAGAATAAGAAAAACTTTTTTACAGTGAAGTTCTTATGATATGTTTTCTAGCTCTGTAACATTTTAATGGCATATTTCCTTTAAAGCTTCTTTGAGCAGTTCAGACTATATGCTCTACCTGGCACGATCATTACTCACCACTTTCAACCAAAAGTTTTAATGGACAGAAACCTTTTAATGATACCTTGCATATTACAGAGGTGCTCTCTCTCTCTCTCTCTCTCTCTCTCTCTCTCAGAACTAAAGGTAAACACAAACTTTGGTGGTTAGGGTACATAATCTATTTTTTTCCTCTTGGACAGCAGTTAGTGTAGACATGTGATTAGGGTACAGGTACTCCAAAGCAAAGCGCTCCGGTTTAAACCTCACCACTGTTAGGATGCTGCTATTGGGCCCTTGAGCAAGGCTCTTGGCCCTCAATGCTCAGACTGTCTACTGTAAATATTAGCCTCTTTGCAGCTCTAGTTACTAAAATGTAGAATGACAGGATGAAAATATACAGGTTATTGCTTACATATAGCCAGTTTTAAAAATATCAGTTTTTAAATATAATATATAAATATTCATTATATACAGTCTGTTCTCTTTGACTTGTCCGGAAACCAGTGCAAAGCATTTTTGAATCATGACCTATCTCAGCAGCATAATTTTTTACCCCCTTCAACCATACCTTGCTCAGTTTCCATTTAAAATAAACTCCACTATATTATGATGTTACCAGCACCATGCTTTGCAGTGTATTTTGCCTTGTGTGTTGCTTCGGAGGTACCGAATATAGCATTTGAAGCTATCAGGGTTACCTGTCTAGAGCCTATTCCAAGCCTTACAATGGGCCAAAACACACTGAAACACCCTGGACAGACCAGCTCATTACAAACTCTTTCAATCCACCTTCAGGGCAATTCAGTGTCTCTAATTAATCTGACTACATGATTTTGAACAGTAGAGAAAACCAGAGCATAGTTCAGGTGGAGCCACAATGCAAAGTGTGGATCTTCCTGAGGAACTTAACACGAAGTCAAATGTTGTACCAAAAATTGTACATAATTGGTGTGTATATATA
>JAOTRQ010072147.1:0-12302 GCA_028565875.1 Hoplisoma paleatum
TGTGTGTGTGTGTGTGTGTGTGTGTGTGTGTGTGTGTGTGTGTGTGTGTGTGTGTGTGCGTGCATGCGTGTGTATGTGTGTGTGTGCGTGCGTGCGTGCGTGCATGCGTGCGTGCGTGTGTGTGTGTGTGTGTGTGTGTGTGTGTGTGTGACATGCCTTGTATTATTGATTAGTATGTAATATCCAGCACTACCGGCTGCAATTCCTAGCCCATTCTCTCTGGTTATGTAAGTACTAAGCATTAGTTTAGTGAACCTGGTGGGGCGTTTCATTCAATTGTGGTATTAAATGAACCATTACATGTAGGAAAGTTAGAAGCAGTAAAAAATTTTCAAGACTAGAATATTTATACAGCAGCTGGTCATGTTTAAAACGTAAAACTAAACCACCATGGGATATGTCGACCAGTTGTCCTCTTCCCAATTTTGTCTCCTTCCCAATAGACATTGAATTGATAATAGAGACATTTTGTCAGGTTTGTACATAGATTTCTTTGTACGTATTTCTATATATACGTTTTATACATATACTCTGAGCATTAGTATCAATTTATTTGATTTGCAAAATCTATGTGTGAAATTTATAATTTTAACCAAACAGATTTTAATCTGGTGATCAAGGGCTAGCAGGCGAACAATTATGTTGGTTTTCAGTTTTCTGATTTGCTGGTCAAAAATAGTACAGTGTCAAGTCTAACAAAAGCCATCTTTGGAGTCATGCACATGCAAAATATTTTTAATCTAAACTAATAGCCATTTGCAAAATATTTATGCCAGAAATTCCACAGAACAGACATTCAAGATTGAGCACATTAATAGGCTGTACAATAAAAAAAGAAAAATGCATTTTGTGTATATGTAATTAGGAGTGAGTACAACGTATTGCCTTAAAAATAATACAAATTATAATTATTTGATTGTTTTTATTGATACAGTGAGAGGACACTTGACACGTGTGCTAAGTGGGTTAGTTGCTTTATTATGGCTTCATCAGTAATCTGTGATGCATTTTATTATATATTACATTTCTACATAATATTAATGGTTTCCATAGCCAGAATGATGTTATTAAGAGATGGGTTTATTAAGGAACTATGCCAATAAATTCCCAGGTGTGAAAAACACAGCTCGCTACTGCTACTTACATGTTTGATGCACATGCCTTACAAAATGCTATGGATTTTTCAAAGATGATACATTTTACCTTTTGTTTGTTTACATGTTTTTCTCACACCTGAAGCTCATCCCATACATCACTTAAATTAATATAAATAACCCACTCTAGCACAAAGTCTTAGCACAGCATGGTGCTTATCGCTCTCAACTCTAAATGTATTGTTTTTGAAAATATCAGTTTTTCTTATAGAAGTATTTCTGGCTATTCTTTAGTTCAGTGTCAGTATTTGTTTTATTTGTACAATAGCATTTTGCTTGACTATAAGATGAATATTAATTTTAGTATTAATTTAGTATTAAGTGTTGACTAAGTGACTTAGTTTCATTTAAAATGAGCTTTAAATTGACCTCAGATATGATGATGGTAAGAATCCATCAAGTTAGTTAAAGATTGTATTTTGTGATTTTGTGGTTAAAAATAAACAATAAGTAATAAAAAATTTAAATAATTTGAACTTGTAAACCTTTGTCCATAGTTTTCTACAGTGACAGGAATATAAAATCGAGTTAATGGAGCAATAAAACATTATTCCTATTTTTAGCTATACGACAAAGATAACCAAGCACTTAAGGTTAATTCAAGGATGCATTTTTGTGCAATTTGGATGCATTTTAAACATTTGTGTAAAGTGAACCTTCAAACGATACCTCAGTATTGCTGAATATTGAGCAGTATTGCTCATAAAAACAGACATCATTATTAAATTCATCTAACCTAATGAGAGTGAGGATAATGAACTTTTAGAGATGGTAAAAAAATAAGTAATGTCTCATATTGAGTAATGTTTCGTACGTAATGTGATATCAATCTTAATGTAAGTTTTAACCGTGGATTTTGCTATAAATATACGCTTTAGGGTAGATAAAAATGGAAAGTCAATTTTCTTACTATTTGACAGTTTAATTAAATTCACATGAGCAGCATTCAAGCTTCGACATGATCAGCACTTTTTCCTTTCCCTTCATGCTCATTAAAAGTTAATCAGGCTGTTAGGTTTTCTTTTCATTAGGTTGGCTTTAGCTCAGGAAAAATAATGGTGAACTATGGTGACCAATTTTACACCGTATTGAATGTAATTTCATGCAGGATCCGGAATTATCAATGCAAAACATGAAAAATGAATCAATGACTTTAGCACAAAAAAAAGGGCCAAGAAGGATATCAAGTTAAAAGAAAGCATTATGACCACGCTATTCATATGACCGTAAAACAGTGAGTCAGAGGGGTCTAGCTCATTATTTAGGTTTTTTTTATTTGGTGTGAAATATAAATCATTCTCCTATCTTTTGCATTAGTCCAATGCACACAAAGATAATAAAATGTTTAACATCTGTAATACTACATTGCTATATTTTATGGGAGAACTTGAAAAAATGCATATAAAGAATTTTTGAAAAGTATCAGAACAGTGAGGCCAATACCTTTATTTTTTCTGTAGTAGACTCTAATCATTTGGATTCAACATGAGTTAGTATTAGAGAAAATATTTTCAGCTTTTATTTCCAGTTACTGAAATCGAGATACACAGTTCACCTTTTGTCTGAACTCAGTGAGCAAAGTATTGGAGCATATCTGTTACATTCATTTCTCAGACATCTAATAGTGCTGAATGTTTTTACTTTGTTTTAGATTTGGTGTGTATATATAGTTAGAGTGATAATCAACATTAAACCAGAGGACTGTCAACGGGTAAAAAAGAACAAACAACAATGTTGAATTAGTAGAATAAGAAAAACAGCAGTTAATGACAGAATCATTGTGTGTGCTGAAAAAGAAGAAAACTAAATCAATTGTTAGTGACAACAACAACCTCCAGAGGGTAGGTGAAGGTATATAAAAGTACAAAGGTTTCACCATATCTTATATACAGTATGTCTAATGTCAAACGCTTCCACTGTTGCAATACTTTTGGTGAAGAATGAATATGTGTATAAAGAACTGTATGTATTGAAGGTTGTTGTCTTGTTGGAAGGTGAAGCCCCCCCCCCCCAATCCACAAGTTTTTTTTGCACTCTATAACTCAGGTTCTCCTCCAGGACTGTCATGTATTTTTCTCCAATCCTCTTAGGTGCAATTAGACATCCAATATAGCCTTTTGAATGTGTGTGCTGCAGTTTTAAAAGCACAATAAGTGTATTTTATTTATTTAAGTGTTCTTTATTTCTTTAACTTGTTTGTATCCTTTCAATGAAGTCAAGGATGTCCTCTGCATCTTCCATGACTGGGCTTAAGATATACTGTATGTCTAAGTGCAAGATATTGATTTCTATTTTGCTATTCTATTCTATTTCTGTGTAAGCTTTATCTGTATGTTCTATACATTTCTTTGCATGCATCTGAAACATTGATTTTTTCAGTCTTTACTGCTGGCAGACGGTTCAACTCTCAGATCACTGATTGAATCTTGTTAGAGAAAAGATTTCAGGAGCAGGGGAAGTACAACTTCAAGCAGTGCACATGTTAAAGTGAAAGTTCTAGAACCCCTATTTTTCCCTTATCTTCTATATAACACTGTAGTGGTTCTTTCTTTTTTTCTGTTATCGCTATAGATTTTCATATGGCAATACCGTCTAGCATTATTCTGGAGAAAGCACATGCTGTAGCCCTGTACTGCAATGCCGTTTTGCATTAAACTGGAGAAAGCACTTGATACTTTTGCATATTCCAAATACATGGTACCATTGTTCTGGAGAAAGCAAATGATATAGCTGTGTATTGAAATACCACCTAGCATTGTTCTGGAGAATGAACACTAATGATGTGAAGTACAATAAATTCTAGCATTATTCTTGAGGAAGCACATGCCACAGCTGTGTATTACAATACCATCTAGCTTTATTCTAGAGGAAGCACATGCTATAGTTGTGTACTGCAATACCATCTAGCATTATTCTGGAGGAAGCACATGCCACAGCAGTGTATAACAATACCATCTAGCATTTTTCTGGAGAAAACACATGCCACAGCTGTGTATTACAATACCATCAAGCATTATTCTGGAGGAACCTTTTAGTATTGTTCTGGAAAGAGCAAGAGAAGCCATTATAAAACTGGAAATGCGAATCTCACATCGTCTTCCAAAGACACAGACAACTTATTTGAGACAAGCCAGTATAACATCTCAAACATTATCTAGGGGTGGGCTAAGGCTGTACATGTTTATCACCTTACACATGCACCCTGCATTCCTTGTTATAACAGTTATGTGACAGGTCAAAAAGACTTCAGTAAGAGTTTTGGGGAAAGTAATAAAAGGACAAGTCATGTATAAGTATCACGCTGATCACATCTGCTACATTTAATGATGTTCTATTTAACGATTTGTTTTAATGGTTGTTTGTATGTTAATAGTTTTGAAATTTGCTCTAGGGTGAGTCATTTCAATTTGTCGCTTGAGATTGAAACAGACAGAATGTTTATAAATCGGGAGGGTAGAGAGACAGCCAGACAGAGGATGAAAACAGTAATAAAAGCGACAGAGTAGCATCTATCAAAGCTGATGGGGGTAAAGTATGACTTTCAGGTTGAACAGAGATGGTGTGCAGATGGGAGTGAATTGGGGGGAAATAAAGAAATACAGTGGCAGGTGCTTGCAGTTCTGGGATGTGCCAGTGAGCTATGTAGTCAGCTGAGTGTGAAGTTTCATTTCATTCTTTACTGTATGTTGAGTAGAAGGCTCTGAAGAGAAACCTGAAACTCCTCTTATTTACAGCAGACCTGTTTACAAAAACGACCTACAGCTAAAGTTAAATATTCACAAATAATATTAAGAAACATGTATGTAAGAGCTAGTCATCTATTACTATGCACAAAGAATAAGTAATTAATAGTCACTACAGTAGCAATAAAAACGCTTTTTTCATTTCAAATGTTATTGACTCCTGTCACCTCTAGATTGGGGGCAATGTCTCTCTGCAGCGAAAAAAAAAAGTGAGAAGAATTGTTATTCAATTTTAAATCATACCATCCTTGGAAAAAAAACACCACCATCATATATGAAAACAGTATTTACTGAAAAAGAGTTAAGATTTGTATAATTTATTACACTATTGTTGTTTTTGGGCAACACAGTAGTTAAGTGGGTAGCACTGTTGTATCTAAGCAAGATGGACTCACATTGTGCTCTTACACCTCTTACTATTTTGTGATTTTGGCATACATGACATTCATGCCACTCTATGCAACAAGCAGCATAGTTTTTCCTCACTGTTGGTGTATTTATAAACTAATTAATCCACTTAGATACTTGCTGATATATTTTTCAAATGGATAAGGGTAATAAGACTTCAATCTCTGCTGTGGCCTAATCAGCATGTGATGTCTGTGATAAACTGGAATAAGTTCTTGTATAGCTCCATAAAAGCAATCTATACTGAAGCACATGCTGCGGCAATGGATTGTGAGTGAGAAGTGAGTCCCTTTAGAGACAATTTTATAGCATCAATAGTACAGCTAAGTTTTTAACCTTGGTCTAAGTGGTGATGGGATAGCACAATAGACCTGTGAATTATATGTGCTCATATACCTTATATTTTTGTTCGATGGAAAAGCCAAGGATTTGATCCTATTCGAGTTCACCTCATGCTGTAAATTCTATTAGACACAACCAATGACCACTCTACAGGTTACATTTTAAAAAGAAAACTTTTAAAGACACCCTGTAATAGCAACAAGCTAATCAATGATTCTGTACCATTCTGCTCCTGGCTTTTTTAATGTTTGAAACATTAATTTGTTATGTTTTTTTCTTCAAAAGATGTTGAGCATGGCATCTTCAGATACATTTTAGAACAAATTCCCTATACATGATATGTAGTGAAAATTAAAGCTTGTAATGCTTAAGTTTTGTGACAACATTGTCTTGCACCTTGCAGGAAAAGAGCAGCAGTGTAAACGTTAATTTGTGTGTGATGGGTTGCTTCTTCGATGTTGTAAACCTTTGCAGGGTCCCAAAGAGTAAGTATGTCAAATATCATGGCAAACAAAGCCACGCTGGGGTTTGTATAAAGAAAACACAGACTTACGTCCCTATATATAGAGAGATAAGCTTATCGGAGGTTTTACAACTCAGGAATGTTTTCTTTCTTTTAAATATTTTAAAGCTTATATTTTAGTGATGTAAAGCACCTTGAATTGCCACTATGTACAAAAGGTGTAAAACAAATAAACTAACCTTGTCTTTAAGAAGTACAAAACAGTATCATGGTCCTCTATGTGTTCTTAGTATTATTGAATGTATTTACCACTGGCTGGTATAAAGAAGGCACAGCTGAACCTGCAAGATTATACATTTAAAGAAACCACCATTTTAAGATGTTAAAAACAACATGCTATGATAGACTTAGTAGACTTGGTAGAGTGCTGCTTGCACGCTTTTAAGATGTATAGAACAGTTTAAGATGTATTGCTACCATATGAAAACTATTTTCCTCATGGTTTTAATTTCATTTAATTTAAAGCTCTTTTTTCACATGACCCATAATTCATGACCATCTGTTTAATTACTCTCACTCTTCCCACCACCATCCACTGCA
The DNA here is from genome assembly GCA_028565875.1 of Hoplisoma paleatum. Taxonomy (NCBI): domain Eukaryota; kingdom Metazoa; phylum Chordata; class Actinopteri; order Siluriformes; family Callichthyidae; genus Hoplisoma; species Hoplisoma paleatum. Next base: position 6,711 of record JAOTRQ010072147.1, read on the forward strand.
CAGGTGTTTCTTTCACCTTGCGTTCTGCTGTTCTCAATGATGATAATAAGAATGAGTAAACACACAGCTGGAACATTGTGAAAATGCAGAAATCATTGCTGAATTGCTTCTTTATTTTACAGGGGGCACATTCCTTTATGCTAAAGACCTTTCAGTTTTTTAGATGTTATTCCATCCTTTTGTGTCTTCATGAATGAGTCTTTCAAGACATGTTGGCAGGCCAAGCATTTATGGGTAGATTTACCACAGTTCCAAGGAGCCTGTGTTTAGAGATAATGGTCTTCAGTAAGGTCTGTATCTTAAAAATAATTTCGATTTGACACTAAAGATCGATTGAAAAACAATAGATTAGCATTTTAGCTCGTTTCCCAGGTATTTACATCTGTATTTGATACATAGTTTATAAGATAACATATCTTGTCTGAATCCACCCATTTATCAGGTGAGCAAAAATATTGGAACGTGGGACTACCAGGTGTGTTTTATAGCCCAGGTTTGACCTGATACATTCATCTTTCAGCAACTTCAGGTTTGTTTTTGCCTGTATTTTGACTGTGTATTTATAGTTAGATAAGTAAACTACATGAAAATAGGAGAGCTGTATATGGGTGAAAAACAAGCAACTGTTAAGCTAAGTGAAGATGGGAAGTTATCCCCCCCCCCCCCAAGTTACAGATGCTAAACTGGTAGACAAAGAAAAACATTGATGTCAGAAACATTGTGTGTGCTGTAAGAGAAAGACACTAAACCAAGCATTACTGACGACAACGACCTCCAGGCAACAGGAGGGAATGTCACATCCTACTATTCACTATAGAAGAATTCATGAAGAGAAGTACAGAGGCTTTGCTATAAGATGAAAAGTACTTATTAAGTAGAGAGGTACAAAGACAAGCCCCAGGAATTCTGGGACAATGTGTTATGGACAATAAAGACAATGATTAACATTTACCAATTTAATGGAAAGGCTAAGTTTTGGAGGGAAAAGATCTACTGATGATCCCCATGAACCAGCTCATCTGTGAAGTAAGGTGCAGTGGTGGTAGTGTCATGCTTTAGGCTTGCTTGGCTTCTTTTGAGAGGCTCATTAATCTTCTTTGATAATGTCATACATGAGGGCAGCAGGTTAATGAACTCAAACATCTACAGAAACTTTTTGCTGACTTCACCCCTGCCAAGATGTGAAAGGTTTTATACTGACCTAATTAATTTACAGACTTAAACCCTATAGAACATGCATTTTACCTGCTAAAGAGGTGTAACCCCAAAACACCACATGATAGAGAATGCTGTGAAAGCCTGGAAAAATTAACAAAAATAGATGTTTTGGTAATGTAAATGTTATAGAACATTATGAAAGACATTATCCAAAAAAACATAAGAATTAAAAACGACTATTTACTGCAATCAAATAAAAAAATGCTAACCTGCGTTTAGCTGCTTTTAGGTATTTAAAATGATAAATGAAAGCATCTTATTGTAAAATTTTTATGTAGTCAATTAGCTTGATCTGAAGATATATGGTTAGAAAGCTACTACTAAATTAAAATATTCGGGCTGAATTCTAATTGATTTTCTTTGTGCAATCCTAATAAGACACATCATCCATGTAACATCATCTTCACTGTAATTTATTATAGCAGTAGAAAAGTAATGTAATATTGGCCGGCAGCAAAAATAGGCTGTCTAGTCAGTATTGATAAAAAAGTACAAGAACTGCATAGAAATGTAGAATAAATAAAATAATTAAAAAGTAAAAAAAATAAAGTAATAAAATAGTTTTTCATAAGCTACATTGAAAGCATAACTATGCTTAGGCTTTTGATTAGTGCCTCCAAACCAGGGATGTGTGGTTTGGTGCATTGCTGTTTGCTTGATTTGGATGTCTTTAAATGCTGACCATACCTCACTGGTTGTACCTATTTTTGACCCCTAGAACTGGAACTTCTCATTTTGCTCTCACTCAACTAAAAACTCAGAATGTCAAACACAACTCAACTTTCTTTATATAACACTTTTAAAAACAACCACGACTGAGCCAAAGTGGATATAATAATTAAAAAAAACAAGTGAACATTACACAAAAAATCATTTAACAACTCCTTTTTACATTGAGTAATATTAACATTATGGTGTCGTTTAACAGGTCAGCTATAACCCATCTTGCTATGATTACCGTCTTTTAAGTTTTCTTGAAGACTAAATTATGTTTTGGGTATCAAATCTGTGAAATTAAATCTGTGAATTGATATAAAACTCTATATTAATAATCCACAAACCTGTATATTATTATGCATATCTGCTTGTCTATGTACCCAGACACAGCCTCATAACACAACAGATGCAAAACAAATTCTTTTGACTTGACAAGCCTATCGCTCTATGCAAAACGCTTTAACTAAGAAAATATGTTTTATGTAGGTTGATGCCATTCCAATTCATAATTTGTGATCATTTGCTGTGCTTAGATGCCACCACAGTGTAGTAAAGTAACGCACTATAACTAAGACGACATTTGTAATTGTGTGCAAGTGCAAGTATTTCCCTCTTTATTCAGCACAATCTTTGAAAGAATAAAGCAGATGACAAGAGTTAAAAAAAATGCAGTTGCATAAAGTTTGTCACAGTTTACAAAAGAACTACAGTATGCCGTATGCAGCATACAGTTTTAGCTATTCTTTACAAACATAGATTGACATTTTTTACTAAAGACCTTTGGATTTTTTCTGTTAATCACTAGAGAGAATTTCTGCCCTATACTCATTTCAGTTTAAAAAATACTTCTGACTGAACAAAGAAGCAATTAGCAGTCCAAATTCCCAGCCCTCTCCTAATGCCCACGCACAGCTGGCAAATAGTGACTAAAAAGCATGACAATCCATTAACTGTCAACGTGCAGTGAGCTATGTATGTACCAAGCCAATTTTTTTTCTCTCTCACAGTCTGAGTCTTAAAAGTATCATACAAACTTTGGCACTCCTGAGAAAATCAGAAAATGGTCTCAGGAGATAGCGGCATGGGCCAGAATCTAAGTAAACTCATTTAGCACACTTTAATCAGTATGCTGCAAGGAGATAGAGAAGGTCAAACCAAATGACGCTTTAGTCTTGTATGTGGGTGCGAATGTAATTGAGAATCTTTAACGCCATTATTATAATCATCTTAAACCTACAGCTGAACCCAGGCTTTTGAATGTTTGATAAACACAACAAGATAATCCAAATTATTGTATGCTTAAGCAAAGTGCAATTCTTATCCCAATCTAGTCATTTACAAATACAGGAGTGAGTTTTGCTTCTTCTCAACTGATGCTAAATTCCACTCCTGACTGTGGAGAGCTGAGTCTTGTTAAATTCCTATTACATACGAGCTCAGCAAGTTCAGTTTGAGGCATCAGGTCTGGTGTGCAAGTTTGTTTTACAGAGAAACTTGATCTTGCCTGGGCAATGTCACTAGTATATACACAGATCAGGTGTAACATTAAGATCTCTTTCCTAATTTTATTTTACCCATTTTGCAGTACCATACACAAACGTACTACATTATGTATTCTGGAATCTTTCTATCAGAACCAGAATTAACTTCTTCAGTAATTTAAGCTACAGCAACTCATCTGTAGGATTAGACCACATGGACCAGTCTATGCTCACCACATACATCATAGCGTCAAAGTTTTTAGCTATTTTGCTTCAATTCTGGCTGATTTTTAAAATCCGAGTGCTTTATGAAACATTCAATACTACTATATTATAATGTATTATAATGTTAATTTTATATATTTTTTAAAATGTAAACCGCCTTAATTTAAAATAGTTAAATACAGGTCCAGTACAACATACTCAAGACAAAGAAGACACAGTGCTTTGTAAGACTGACAAGCCTGCATAAAATACAATCTTGGGGGCCAGGTCACCTTCACATACTTAACAATAAAGAGAAATGGCATGAACCCTATTACCTTTATACCCAGAGGCAGGTGGCACATCGTTTATTCAACAGCTTTTACTAACTGCTTCATTCTGGTCTGGTCACATTCAAAATATAAGGGTTCTGGCACCACCATATGCACTTGATGCAATCTTTACTCACACTTGCTACTGAATTTGTGTGTGTGTGTGTGTGTGTGTGTGTGTGTGTGAGAGAGAGAGAGAGAAAGAGAGAGATAGAGAGAGAATACCTACTTTTGCACAGGAAGAACATGCAAACCCAACTGTGGCAGACAGTGACCTTCAGTAACCATCAACAATGGGTCATGTAGACTTGTGCATACAAAAAAAATAAAAAAACAAAATAGTATTTGACTGAGCAACCTTCTGGTAAACACACAAAAATGAGGTGAATCTGAGATACTACGTAACTATGCAAACAAAGGGTGTAAATTACTTAAATCCTAATAAATAAATAATTTGTCGGTACATTAAAGCATGAATGTTTCTGTAAATCATATGTTCTATACAGTATGAATTCCAACAGACTCTGTGTATGATATTCTTGGGATCATATGTGCTATTCTTTATTCTTCAAACACAGTATGCTGAATTATTACAAAATAGGTTCTTTTTTTTTGTTTTACAAAAACAATCTGCACTTTAGATACTAATCTGTGCTTTTTATACAAGGAGTGAGGTGTAGAAATGATGATTGCAGTGATGTTTATTAGCAATTTAGCTTATTGCTTTTTGGGTAATTGCTGTTCCTGCTGTGTTTTAGTCATATTGCAACTATTTTTAAATGAGTGTTGGCCTCATTCCTTCTTTTGTAATCATTCGTCTGTAATGATTTTGCGATGTTCTGTAGTGTGTACATGCCCAGGGTGGAACTGTGTTTTCATTACCATTTTACTTGTTATTTACTCAACCAGTTATAGCTTCAGGGGTGTTTAATCATTGTGTTACTGACAACCAGAAATGGAAAGTAACTGATTACATTTACTGGCATTAATATAATGAAGTATTCTTGTGTATTTTATTTTACAACCTGAACTTAAAAACATTTTGTCCGAAGAATTATAATACTGTAAATCGCTACATTTTTTAAATCTCAACAGTTACAAAAACAGTAGTTAATAGGGTTGCCAGACTGTAGTGATTTTCAATCCAAAGCCATTAATTAGCAATGCTCTCACAAATAATAGCTTTAGCATTTGTGCTAACATACAGAGTATTGCAAACATATTAAAACGTAACTCTTTGCGCCTCTTATAAGAAGACTTAAACCATAAAATATTTCCTTTTATTTTAATAATTGTGAATAAACTGTATTAATGTGCCACCATAAATAGCCCAATTCATTCGCCTTGCAAATTACACAATACATTTTAGATATTCAGCTAAATGCATGTGGTGGAATAATGCACAATTATTCGACTACTAAATAATGAAAATAGTTCTTAATAAACAATTAAAAAAAACATTTATTTGGGTTATTTCTCCCTTCATGTTTGAATGTTTTATTATTTTTTTTTAATTTATTTTAATTTAAAATAATTGTCACGATCGGTATGCAAAGAATGTTTTGGAGACGAGGATGCGGAAAGAATGGAGGTTTTATTGAACAAAGGCAAAGCAGAGACAATGGAATGCAGGAGGAGTT
>JAOTRQ010072157.1:0-12299 GCA_028565875.1 Hoplisoma paleatum
TGCTACTGGGACCTCAATTTCCCTGAGGGAACCACCCAAAGGGATCAATAAAGTTCTATCTATCTATCTATCTATCTATCTAAGACAATTCATGTCTTTTATTTTTTTAACGCTTTTTTTCCATTTCTATATTGAGTTTCATCCCATTGAATGTAACACTAAAATTCTGCATGTTTTTTGCCCCTCTCAGTCACATAAACAGAAAGACACAGTATGAAAATCCAGTTTTGGAAGCTAGACGTATAAAACAGGTTGATATCGAGCAGCCACCAGAAGGTGAGCGGTCAGAGGTTTGGGTTACTTCTTTCAATATTAACAATTTTTTTCTGTTTCCTTTACAGTCTTGTGTGTGTGTACCTATTCTCTTGGTTTTATTACATAATGTAAAATTGGTAACAGAAAAGACACAATGTTTTAATTCACTACTTTTTGGTTAATTATCGTGGTAAGGGTCATTATCAGTACAGTTCTTCTGTAAAACAATGTGTGTAGTCAGCCATCCCATCAGACATATCCCATTATGTTAGTCTATATTTCTGTGTCAGATCTCAATGTTGACAGGCCTGTATCCTTGGCTAATAGAGAGAGTGCACCCTACGTACAAAAGTATACTAAATTGGTGTTTGTTAATAAACCTTGTTATAATCATAATTTGTCTCCTGGTTAGAATATTTACACAGTATATATTTAGAAATTTTGAAATGTAACATTGTCACATTGTATTAAAACAAACCAGTAGAATTTGTGTTTCTCACACGTGCCTTGACTATTTTCCTGGTAGTGGTATTGGGGATTTTTTCTGCCACCTTTTGGGCTGCTGAAGTTTTGGTAAGAGCCGGTTGCAGTCACTTTCCCCTTGCGAGTTTGTCACTCAATTTTGGGTCAATTTTGTCGTGAAACAAACAGTGTTGACATGTTAACAATCCAGGTATAGTCCTAGATTATCTAGTTTTGAATGTGCATGTGTGTGTTTGTTTAGTGCATTGTTAAAATTGCCCAGACTATTTTCTGTGTGCTCTGTTGGACAATGTTAACTTATATGCACTGGTGTTCTCTTCCAAACCGTATCCATAAATCCATCAGGGTTTAGTGTCGATAAACCCATGCATGCAGTTTTCATCGCTAGATTTCATTTGTATTTACCTAGGCATTTGATGTAGCTGGATTCCTTAGCTGGCCGACCCTACTCTGCCAACTTCTAAGGTTTTTTTTTAATGTATTGGTGGTAGGAGGGGGTAGTGCGAGGAAACATTGATGAAATTTGTATCCTGTACAAACGTTCCCATATTAATGACAGAATGGGTTTGTGGATTTTTAGCGCCACCTTTTGGGCTGCTGAAATATTCTCAGATGATCCTTGTTCAGCTAATGATAAGAGTCGTTTGCACTCACTTTCCCCTTGCAGGTTCATCATTTGGGCATTTTGGTCACTGTACAGACTGTTACAGATTTGTATACTATACAGTTTTAACGTGTGTTATCAATTCAGGTATAGTACAAAGAGCTAGGCAATCTCGTTCTGAACAATGTGTGTGTTTAGGTTTAATGCAGTGTTTATATCACCCGGATTCTCTGGCGCTTCTGCAAGTTTTGTTGGACAATGCTGCTCGATATTATTCGAACTGGGGTTCTCTTCCAAATTCGTCCTGATCTTAGCAGTTTGCTAGCTTGGTCTACTTCAGGTCTACTACAGTTCAGTACGCGTTTGGACACCACTGTCTCTGCAGTTGCTTCTGGGTATCCTTTTTTGAGTGTTTTTAGGTGTGATTATGTGCAATTCTGTTGACTTTGGACTCAGGCCCCTTTTCTCCCTATTGAGAGAGGCAGCGCACATGTTTGTTTACTACTCTTAGCTAAAAAAGTTTTTAATGAAGTTTAGAAGTTAATATTGTGCTTGTATTGTTTAGGTGTGTAGACAGGTTTTCATATTGCTTATTGTAAATGTAGCGCATGTGTTTTTCACACTTTATATGATTGGTTGGACCAGGCTAACGTGCTACACGAAGCTAAATACGTTTGTTGAATTTGTAAATCTGTCTTGTGAGCTTCACCCTTGTGTGCTGGCTGTGAGTTGTTATAGACAAATAAACTCAAAGAAAGCATTACAAGAAGAGGGAGACTTCAGAACAGCTCATCAACACCTCTTTGCTCTGCAATTTAAGCTGTTTTTATGTGATTACCAGCTGAAGCAGTGGTGAACTTAAACATCAACTTCAGTTCATCTTCTAAAGCTAAGTACATTTCTCTGTTATTATTATGGCCCTAGGGCTTTATATCCCTGCTCCAGGTGCAACGTGTTAATTTATTCTTTCATTGTCTTTAGTGATAACTTCTAAAAGTGGGGGTTAGGGTTAGCAGTTCTGAATGCCAGCAGTTTAGGTCCAGACCTCCAGACTCCGGCATTAGAGCCCTCACAGCGAGGTCACTGGGTGACGTCTTGGGGACATAGTCATAGGGCAAAGCACCGACCATCTCAGTTGCACGTGTCTAACAGCTTTCCACACTCGGCAAGCCACCTGCTGAGAAACCTGTTAATGCAATTTATCTGGTTATAAGAGATTCAGACACATGTGTATTGCAACCCACATAGAGACATCAGCAACCATAGTCATCTGAATTCCGGGAGCCAGGGTGCCTGACATCAAAGCAAATCAGAAGGAGCTGGCTAATGCTAGATGTAGATTCTCAAAGATTGTTATCCACGTTGGCACTAATTATGTTCATCTATGGTAAACTGAGGTTACCAAGAATAATGTTAAAGAGGTGTCCAAGTTAACTAGGTCAACCCAGTGGTGAAACCTACAGCAGATTTTGGACGTCTAGTGGTGTTGAGAAAACTGCATTGATTTTGTAGATAATTGGTCCATCTTTGAAGAAAGACTTGGCCTTTTGAATCGAGATTGTGTCCACTCCCCGTGGGAGAGTGCTGATCACATTTATTGCAGCATAGGTGACAGGCTTTACCATTGAGTTAGTGTAGATAGTGTTAAATGACGAGGATAGCCAAAATAGTACAGATAGGCAGATAGTGTTCAATGACTACCCAGAGCCAAGACCAGGCAGCAGACAATAGGCCTAACCAACTGTCTGCGAGTCACCATTGGTTGTCACCTGGAACTCTTAGGTCATAGACCATCGAGACTGTGTCTGTTTACCGTGGCAGGTGTAAGCCAAAACTAAATAAAAAAGTATAATAACTTAATTAAAATTAATCTTAATACGCATCATAAAAACCTTAGTAAAGTTAAACTAAAGCTAGGATTTCTAAATATCAGGTCACTTGCATACAAAACTGTAATTGCAAATGAAATAACCACAGATATTTATCTTAGTGCACTTTGTTTGATGAGTACCTAGGTTTAAATGAAGCATCTCCTCCTGGGTACAGTTATGAACATAAGCCACATCTTATTGGTCATGGGGGAGGAATAGACACAATTTATGACAAATACATAGGTCTCACTGTAAAACCATCTTCCATAACACACTCATTTAAGGTTCTTATCTCTGACGTAGCCAATAAATGTTCATCTGATAAAAATAGCATATTTAAACTGGTTACTGTATATCGACCCCCTGATTCTTACTCAGAGTTCAAATCCAGTCTCTGCTACATGGCCACTGCTGGGTCCTTGAGCAAGACCCTTAACCCTGTCTGCTCCAGGGGCGCTGTACGTTGGCTGACCCTGCACTCTGACCCCAGACTTCCAGGCAAGTTGGGATATGCGAAGGGTAACATTTCGTTTTACTGTACATCTGTATATGTGTAATGACAAATAAAATTTGATTTGAGAATTATCTAATGAATAAATGAGTTTTATGAACTATAATTGTTGGTGACTTTAATTTTTATTATTGGGATAAGTCTAATCCACTAAAAATTGTGTTTGATTCTGTTTTAGAATCCCTAGGCATTACTCAATATTTGATAGTGTCAATAATGAAGTGTCCCTATCCAATATTAAACAGCAACCACATTGTTTTAAATATAAAATCTTAAATATATTTCCAACTGCAGCAGCGTTCATAAACTGTGTACCAGAATTATCAATATATCAGCTATGCACCTAAGTTGTTTTTAAAAGGCTGTTATTAGTACCGAAACCGCATTAGAGTAGGTAATGGGTTGTTAACAGAGCTGAACTGGGACAAAAAATTGGCCTTGGCATTTTTAGTTTAGATCGGCCCTTCATAAGTAGCAAAGCACAACCAACTTGTAATGTATGCGACATGGAAAAAAACTTAATGAATTAAAAAATTACTGGTCAAAGTCATTTGGATTGGATCTTAGCATTATTATATTATAATCTCAAATAAAATTCTTACCGTGTCACACTGAATACCAATTATCTTATATCATATTAAATACAAGAGTTTAGAGCCGATTATTTTCTGCTCTGTGTAGTTTGATTGATTTAAAAAAAACATCTCTAATATGTCATTTCTGGTTTTCTCTGATAACAGCTCAACACCAATTCTTCAGGTTAAAGGTGCTCCCTTATTTAAACAGCTATAACATGAATTTGTAGCAGGCTACAAACAGGGCTGGAACTCATGCAACACAACTTTTTCTTAAAAGCATTTGATAATGTAATCTTACTTTTATACTTTTTTACACTTTAATCATGCTTAAAATGCAAAGCTTTTACTTATCATTTATTAGTTTTTAAATCTGTTATTCACTTTATTGATTGCTTTATAAAACATGTCGAACCACAGCATAGTGACAAATTTAAACTACTCTGCAGCCTTTCAACACACCTTTAACCTAAATATCTAAAATGCTATGATGTAACCTAAAATGGACACTTGCTGCTCATCCATCACTTGACCGTGTCAACCCTGACTGTTTGCTATTTTATCATAATAAGGGAGCGTGGCTGCCAGATTTGGTCAAGTATGGAAATTATTTTTGATACTAATCAATCACTATAGCTAATCATTATTCTGTACCAGAGGTAGCATTACCTCTATCATCTCAAAGTCCCTGTGTTACCCTAACGTTATTACCTGCTTATGTCAATTTGTTTATGAAAATAATTGATGCTTGGAAACAACAAAAGTAAAGTGTGGTGTTCCACATGGGTCCGCTAATATTTACACTCTCTATGCTTCCACTAGGAGAAATTATTAATAAACTTGGCATACATTTTCACTGCTATGCAGATGACACACAGCTGTATACATCAGCCAAACCAAATGATCCTGACATAATCAGTAAGATAGAAGACTATAAACAGCATAAAATGCTGGATGTCGTGTAATTTTTAAAAAATTAATTCAGATAAAACAGTAGTTTTACTTTTTGGTTATAAACATGTAAGAGACAAGTTGTCTAACCTGCTGCTAACACTTTCTCTGTTAATTCCAGCTCTTAGGTGTCATACTAGATTTAGATCTATCCTTCTGGCTGGATAGATCTATAAACAAACTCCAGATAGTTCACTCGAACTAGAAAATATGATATATAATTCATGTTCTATCTTTGTTACGAACTAGAAAAGGATAATAAATAAAATTCAAAAATAAAACATTGAATCCCAAGTTGCAGAAAATGAAGGGCTTTATTTTAACTCCCGACATAGGGAGAATGTAAATGTTTTACTCCACAAACATTCAAAACATAAATTACACTCCAGCACACGTGATTTACAAGTCAGCCTGTGACCGGATTCGAACTCGGGTCCGGAGGTTGGCTGACTGCCGCTTCCATAACATGCCACTCTGCCAGCGAGCTGGAAGAGAGACAGCGTAGCATAAAAGGAACGCGCTCGCCTGACTACGGGATAAAAACAAACCCGGCGAACGTAACGCGTAAACTTCCGATCGTGTTTTTCGGAAGTGCTTAGAACTTAGGCAAAGTTTAGACAAAACTAACGCGAATTAAACCAACGAAAACCGTCACCTCCGGGGTGCGGGTAAAAGTAAAGATGCGCCGAAAACGCTGATACAGGCTGGCTATCAAAACAAAGAAAATACAGCACGAGGGCTGACAACCACACTGGCTCGCGCACTGTCCCTAAAACAACAGCAGCTAAATACCTCCTACCTTACGATAGGTGATCTCCCTCGACCAGGCTGCTCAGTCCCAGGAGTACCGGTACCCCTCTCCGCGACCGCGTATTAAACTAACCCGACGGATGAAGGATGGCGGCGATGACCTATAACTAGAAGGTGCAGAAGGTAAAACGCTAGCGCTCGCTGAAGTCACGTATCGCATGAATACGCTGCCGCAAGGCACGCCGCAGGCGGACGCCTCAAATACTTTCGTACAGCTGACGAGAATCAGTCACCGATTGTGTGATGTCACGTGGCCCGACCCCCTGCGTCCACGCTTTCCCGATCTGACCCCTGTCGAGTCGGATCGGGTCGGCTGCCTAACAATCTTCTCTACACTGGTTGCCATGTAAATTTCATAATAATTACAAAATACTTTTTATTAACCTATAAAGTGATACATGGTTCCACAATATCTGAGTGAGCTTATAAATTACTACAACCCAACACATTCACTTTGATCAGAAGATACGGGGGTTACTTATTGTTTCTAGAATTGAAAAGATCACGTCTGGTGGAGGAACATTTCCTTACAAAGCTCCACAACTTTGGAATAATCTTCCTGCTTTTGTTTGTTCGGGATTCTGACACAGTCTAGACTTAAAACATATTTACTTTCTCAAGCTTTTGATAAGTATAAACAAAGTATAAACAAAGGCGCAGAGTCTGGGGTTTCATAGTCATAGAAACGTATGGTGATCAGGGATTTTGGGTTGCTGTCATTCTGCCTCTCCTGTCCGATCACTAAGGTGTGAGTAGAGTAAGTGGGTGTGATAGCCTTCATGACCTTGTTACCTGCTAGCTCTAGTTATGCTGTAATAATTAGGGCTGTCGGAGTCTAAAACTTTGTAATCAGCTTTAGTTAACTAGTATTGTATATTATTATTTACATTCTTTGTTTCTACCCCAAGGGCATTTTGACGGAAACCTGTTGACCCACCGAGGTTAAGGATTGAAGCCAGGACTTACCCGATGTGACAATTTCCTCCAGAACTACCCAATAGAAAAGGCCTTTGCTGAGTCGGGTTCTTCCCAAGGTTTCGTTCTGGTATTCTGATGGAAACCTGTTCTAAAATACCTGCTGAGATTAAGGACTGAAGTTGAGCCTGGCGTTCCGAAATTGCTTCTCCTGTCTGATGTGACTGTTTTCTTCCAGGACCACCCAAGAAACCTTGGGTGAACCTTTTTCTAAGGTTTCTACCGGTAATTTTAAGGGAGTTTTTCTTTGCCACAGTCGCCCTCAACTTGCTTCACAGGGGTTTCTTTATCTGTTAGTCCTAGATTTTGTAAAGTTGCTTTGAGACAATGTCTTTTGTAAAAAGCGCTATATAAATAAAGTTGACTTGATTTGACATTTGTGTTTTGCATCTCATGTCCATCACATATTCTATAGTCTATGTCAGATTATGTTTGTGAATAAAATATTGTGATTGTGCTACTGTGTTGGAATCCCAACAAAAAAGTTACAAGCAATCCAGTTTTTATATTGTTTGCATAATCTTCCATATATTAATAGGTTTGGCTAACATATACAGCTGTTTATCATCTGCATAACAGTTAAAATTAATAGTGTGTTTGCAAATGATTTTTCATAAGGGTTGTGTAATTTTACGTAGACAAATTAAGTGTGGTCAAATAAATAAGATTTTAATTGAAAGTAGAATTGAATTAGAAAGGAGACAAAGCCATTATAAGATGTTGTTTTTGTACAATGGTTTAATTTAATCTACGAAATAAGAACATAAGAAACTAAGTTTAGAAACTTTGATTTTTTAAAAATCTTGGCTACAAAGACTTTCTGTAAGACAGGTCTATAAGACAGAACATGAGGATCAAAGTTTTCATTTAAATTATGGGTTTAATGACAGCACACAATTGTACATATGCAAGGGTGTGTTGCATTTATCAAAGTAAACAAATGCTCTACAATGGCTGGAAGTAAATCTTTAAGTAAACACGTTGGCCTAGTCAGTTTCTTGTCCAAGTCAGCAAATGTGTAAGTACTTTGAAGTTTTGTGTTTCTTGGATTGAGCTCAGCACAAGCTAAGCTCACGCAGTGTTTTTATCCGTTCTAAAATGCAGAACTTAAAATAATTTTTAGCTTTAGTTTTTTAAAGTAATGCATGTTTTAAAAATAATTTGCTGACATTTTCCTACACTATGACAGCATAAACATGAAGAGGTGCAGCATTTCCGGCAGAAGCTTATTAGCGTTAGCAGGGACAGTGTAGCCTAGTGGATAGAGTGTTGGGCTGTGAACCCAAAGGTTGGGGGTTCAAGTCCAGGCTCTGCTAATTTGAATTTGATTAAGTAACGTAGTTCAAAAATATGTGAATGTGGATAAAATTAACTAGTAAGATCTTATGTGAGAGTATTTTTTTCTATTACCCATGAAACTATTGTTTATACTTTTGTATAAACTATTGTCTAAACTTTAGATTTTATTAGTGCGTGTTTGTACTTATTATTCTTAGACTTCTGAATATACACAATATTGCCATTTATTTGCTTACCCATCAAAATAATCAGAATCAGGTGTTCCAATCACTTCCATGGCCACAGGTACTCTGAATGTTCCAGCGTATCAAGAAATTTTGGACAATTCCATTGCCCCGTTGTTGGAACCCCCCCCTTTCTTGTCCTACATGACTGTGCACCAGTGCCCAAAGCAAGGTCTATAAAGACATGATGGCAGTTTGGTGTGGTTAAATTATACTGGTTTTCACAGTCCTGACCTCAGCCCTTTTGGTTAAATTACAGCAGAGTCTGAGAGCCAGACCTTCTCGTCCAACATCAGTATGTGACCTCGCAAATGGACTTCTAGAAGAATAGTCAAGAATCCCCATAAAAACACGCTTGAACCTAGTGAACAGAATTGAAGCTGTTCTAGTTGCAAATGTTGGGCCAACATCATTTTGAACTCTATGGAATAAGAATAGGTCAAGGCAGGTGAACGAATACTTTTGGCATTATAGTGTATATGGAGGATCCAAAGAAACATACCTGGTTGTTTTTTTATAAACATATACAGTACATATATTCATACATACATCTTACATATTTTAATACAATCATATAAAATGTCACACACTTTTGTTTTTCCACTGATTTTAGTGGAAAGAGTATTTAATACACTTTATATTTAAAATATAAAATAATTAACTGGTTTCATCACAAATAATATACTTGCCCCAAATCAATCGAATAAATCATGTAAATTGTTACTTTACAATTGTTGTTGTGAGGAATAAATTACATTTACATTTCTCTACATTTATTTTTGTTTTATTACATCTTTATAAAATAAAATGTTTTCTATGTGTGGCCCTCCACAACAAAAGTTTGGACATTACTCTTGTAAATAATCTTTATGCTGCTTCAATGTCATTGCAGTTCATGCTTGGAAATGACCAATTTGTTGAAGATGTAAAGAGGCCCAAGCATTATTTGTTTCATTTTTTTGTACAGAATGGATAGAGGAGCATTCATCTGCTGTGGCTCCAATTTCAGCATATATTTCAAACCACTTGGAGTCATACAAAGAGCCTCAAAGTGGGCCACAACTCCCACCAGTGCCAGGATATAAACGTGAGAAACTTTCTGTTAATACTCTGTCAGATTATTTTACAACTGATTAGCACTGGAAGATGAGCCATTATTGTTTTACTGTGGGCTAAAACATGGCAGAGCAATCTGCCCTATGTGAGTTTAATAAATAAATTGAAATACATTCCTGTAAATACAGAACAGCAGATTACATGATAAAATCTAAAACTGCGTCTACAGGAGGGAAACCATTTTTTACAAGGAATCCTGCCGAACTCAATGGTACATTTGTAAGTACCAAGCTACTTAAAAGCAGACGTGGCTTTGGATTCACTGTGGTAGGAGGAGATGAGCCGGATGAGTTCTTACAGATTAAGAGTCTCATAGTAGACGGACCTGCAGCTGTAGATGGCAAGATGGAGACAGGTATGCACACATGCAATCAGCAGAATGTCCATACAACAGCCACCAAAAGAAAATCCAAGTCATTCATGATTATTATAAAAAGTGTAAAACGTGACATTCCAATATAATGTTTTCTTGTTGTTTTTAATAAATGTATAAAAATCTCAAACAATGTATTCACTTTGTTATCATGGGGTTTTGTGCACAGAATATTTAGAGAAAATATACTTTGTAAAAAATGTTACAAAATAAAAATTGAAAATATTTAAGCAATTTTATTGAATACTTTTAGATGCACTGTAGAAATCTATGTGTACGGAAGCTTAAAGGGCAACCAAATGTAATTTCTCTTTTTAATTAAACTTTTTAGTCTATTTCAATACATCTAACAGCAGGCTTTGTAATATCCCATGGCGTGTGTACAATCCATGGTCTCTCCCTCGAACTCTCCCTCAAATAAATTAATTTAAGTTACTTTGCCAAGCAAACTGTCAAAATATTTGATCCAGATCGAGGGATGATTTCTTATGCTTTATGCAAAACTATTATTGTAAATATTTTACTTTTAGCTGCAGCAGCTGAAGTAAATTGTAACTTTGATAATCTGGAATCTGGAAAATATTATGTTGCTAGGCTAATGCGGCTCATATTGACTTGACTGATGGATGTGCAAAGTGGCCCAAACATAAAGGAACAATACATTTTATCATGTTAAATAACAGAATATTTATTCTTGCCCTGTTACTAACAGGCATGTTATTCATATTTTAGAATACTTTAGTTCTTTTTGGAGTCTTTATCATGGCTTTTTAAAAAGCATTAAAAAAAGAAATAATAAAATATATTAAAACTTTGCAGATTTGCTCTTCCAACCAAAATACATTAAAATTTAAATTAAAGTTTAAAGTTTATTTTGCTTAACAAAGCATAGTATGCTCAACATTACAAATTAATCTGGGTATCAAATTAAAGCAGTAATCAATGTTGTTTTTGTCTTTTAATGGATAACATTAAATGAACTACTGAGCCTGGAATGCCGGTTTAATTTAGTAAAATATCAGCTAATAGTGCACATAGCGGCATGTAACATAGCAACATTAACATAGCAGTGTTTAACTTAGCTGTGTAATTGATTTGCCAAGCAAGGTATGCAGGCATTATTGAATTTGCCTGTATGGTAAACAAGTTAAAATATTAAATTAATCATTAGAATTAACAGATTCTGTTTTCAGCACTAGCATTGGTTGATTGATCTGCTTAGCTAAGGGTGCTGAATGTAATTCTCTCTGAGAATGCAAATGGGCCATTTGTGAAAGAATGAAGAGTCTCAGTTCTCCTCTACTAGCAGATGCAAATAACAAATATCTGCCTGAAGGGTAGTTAAGATCATTAATATGGAGGATGATTACTGTGGATGTCATACAAAAACATTTATTGAAAGTCTTGAAAAGTTAGCAGTTTTATACTTATTTATACATTTGTGTCTACTCTATAGGTGATGTGATCGTTAGTGTCAATGACACCATTGTTTTGGGCTACACACATGCACAAGTGGTTAAGATCTTCCAGTCCATCCCTATAGGCTTAGCTGTTCAATTAGAACTGTGCCGTGGCTACCCACTACCATTTGACCCTGACGATCCCAATACCAGCCTTGTGACCTCGGTTGCCATCCTTGACAAAGAGCCCATCATTGTCAATGGTCAAGAAGCCTTTGATCCACCTCTGTTGGGTCCATGCTCTTCTCGGACAACAGGCACAACCAGTCCCTATAGCCCAACGATGGAGGAAATAATGATAATGCCAGAGTACTATGAAAGTGATAAAGTTTATCTCGCATCATCTATTGCTACGCAACCTGAACTTATTACAGTGCACATGAAAAAGGGTGAAAAAGGCTTTGGGTTCACTATTGCAGACTATATCACCGGGGGTGGTCAGAAGGTAAAGCAGATTGTGGACTACCTACATTGCCGTGGCCTTAAAGAGGGTGACATCCTGGTGGAGGTAAACAAGAGAAATGTGCAAAACATGAGTCACAACCAAGTGGTGGACCTGCTTACCAATTGCCTTAAAGGCAGTGAGGTCACTATGCTGGTGCAAAGAGGTAAGCAAAAGTGGCTTTCACATTCACCACAACTGCTGCTTGGTGTATATCACAAAATATCACTAATTGGCAAGGTTGAAATATTATGATGATAGTATGGAACACTTTTAAAAATTTTAATCGAGTTAATTACAGGGTCTGTAATTAATTAATCGCAATTAATCGCAATTATTTTGCTACTAAA
>JAOTRQ010072167.1:0-12298 GCA_028565875.1 Hoplisoma paleatum
TCGACAAACTTTTTCAAAAGTATTGGTGGCCATCCATGCGAACGGAGATCAGTCGTGACATCGCCTCTTGCGCCACCAGCGCAGCATCTAAGGCGCCACGGCAACTACCCACAGGCAAACTGAAGCCGCTACCTGTCCCACATCGCCCTTGGAGCCGCTTAGCGATAGACTTCGTAACGGATCTCCCGGTGTCTGAGGGTAACACCGTCATTCTCACCATAGTGGACCGATTCTCCAAGGGGGTGAAATTCATCGCTTTGCCCACACTGCTCTCAGCCTTCCAGACAGCAGAAGCACTATTCCATGAGGTTTTTTGACACTACGGCCTTCCAGAAGACATTGTCTCTGAGCGGGGCCCTCAATTTACGTCGGCCGTCTGGGAGGCCTTCATTAAGAAGTTGGGGTCCTCCATAAGCCTAACGTCTGGATACCACCCAGAGAGTAATGGGCAGTGCGAGCGGGCAAACCAGGACCTGGGTAAGTTCCTCCGGGCATACTGCCAATGGAACCAAAACGATTGGGTGACTTCTCTCCCATGGGCGGAGATAGCCCAGAACTCCCTGAGGAACTCCAGTACCAAGATCTCTCCGTTTCAGTGCATGCTGGGGTTCCAACCTCCGTTTGCCCCCTGGGACATCACCCCTTCTAACGCCCCCGCTGTCGACGAGTGGTTCCGCAGGAGCGAAGACGTCTGGGAGACTGTACACCGTCAAATCACGGAAAGCAATGCCCAGACGAAGCGCTTAGCGGATCGCAGAAGGAGTGAGGGCCCTAAATACCAGATCGGGGTATACCAGACCTTTTAATCCTGGTCCCCTTGACTCGCAACCCCATTAACAACTGTCCCAAGAACTTTCTCACGACCGCCCGCTGTATACCATCGACCGCATCCTTGACTCCCGTAGGACGGACTCAGGACTGGAGTATCTAGTCGACTGGGAGGGGTACGGACCGGAGGAACGTTTTTGGACTAAGAGGACTGACATTCTGGACAAAGCGTTACTTGACCAATTCCACCTGACGCACCCTAAATGCCTGGCGCCCAGACCCGAGGTAGACACCCCCCCTCCCCGTTCCTCTTCCCAGAGAGGTAGACCTTCCCGTCCCTGGTAGGTCTAGGGGTCGTCCCCGTTCCCGGCCCATTCCAGAAGTACATCACCTCCCGTCCCATCCGGTTCCCGATGTACCTAGGCCATTCTCTCGGCCCCACCCGGTTCCAATTAGACCTAGGAAACTGTTTCTGACACACATGCTCCAAACAAACATTAAAACAGCCAAACATTAAAATATTTTATTGTTTGATATAGTGTCTGGCTCAACCCCTAATCCTTTGTGAACTGGA
Source organism: Hoplisoma paleatum (assembly GCA_028565875.1). Lineage (NCBI taxonomy): Eukaryota > Metazoa > Chordata > Actinopteri > Siluriformes > Callichthyidae > Hoplisoma > Hoplisoma paleatum. The sequence continues at coordinate 1,343 of JAOTRQ010072167.1, forward strand.
AATTACATTTTAACATTTAACATTTAACATCAATCTGTGCTGCAAATTATTTATTTGATTGATGTTTTATACTTTGGTCAATTCCATGACAGACACCCAGTAAGTCAACAGTTCTCAATGTTCTGTCAAACACATACGTATCTCCATCTCACAATATCTCCAATTTATCTCATTTTGTTTTTGGTCGAAATCAGAGCACCCAAAGTGAACCCACTGAGAACCATCTTGCTGTAAGGTTACATGCATCCAAGGATTTTTGAAATATCCTTAGATTTTTATTTTGTTTACAACTTATTTCACATTTTAATTCACAAGGTTATTTAATGTTTTGCAGGTGGAAATTATTTTTTTCTACACAATTCTACTGTTATTTCTATTAAAAAAATAAACTAAGACTGAATAAAAAAGTATACAATTTTGTTACAAATCAAGTGAATGTTGCATTAAATGTTCTATACTTTTTTATTTGGTCTAATGTTTTTTTATGTTTTGCCTTTTTATTTTTCACCTTTTTATGCTTTCTACCTTAGCTGGTAAAAAAAACTAACAACCAGTTATAAATTAGCCTATATATTTTAAACATATGTTTTTTAAAAGGAGTCTATGGACCCTTAACACAAAATGTAAATACATATGTTATAGCCTTACTGCCTTCATATTATAAAGCCCTAAGAGCTCAAAATGTTTGTTGAGCCATTTTAGACAGCTGGGTGAGGTTCAATAGGCAGTCAACCACTAAATATTGTCCCTTTTCTCTGAGATTTGTTCCCTACATTTTACCTCTTTATCTTGCTCTATTTCCGTGTTTTGATCTTTTGCTAATGGACTGAAGTAGCAGACAAAGTTAAATGAGTGATAGAGAGACGGGGAGGGAGAGAGCGCGCTGAAGCATGACTTAGCAGTTAAGTGAATTGATGTACATTACAAGTAAGAAATTTTGAGAGGAACCAGGACAAACTCATCGTCTTTGGTGGATGAATTCAAGAAAACTGACTAGACATTAAATATTTCTAACAAAAGTTCTCCCAAGTCAAAGATGTGCAGATCCCTGATAAGGAAAACTGAACAGGAATAGATTTTGGATGCGAAACCAAATTGGCCATCTATGTACATGAAATAAATTTTCTAAAGTCAAATAAAGTCTGAAATGAGTTTTGATTAAGCATATAAAGCTATCATATTCAGTAAGAGTCAAGATCTACAGTCAATAAGAATGTAAGATACAAATTCTGAAAACATAATATAGTTTCTATCAAGCACACAATGAGGCTGCAAAAACATCCAACTCACTACAGAAAAATCCATGCAACTTTGACCACTCATGTGCTGTTGCCGTGCATTTATAGACACAGTATCCATAGCTTTTAGCAGCTTTAACATTTTTTCATGACAAAACAGTTTGGGAGACCAGACGGTATCATTTGTCTTGTGTTGTGTGTTACCCACAAATACAGATAAATCGTGTAGTAAAAACACAACAATTGGAAAAAACTTCTAAGTCCAGTTGTGTAGTGTGAATTGTACAGTAATCTAAATAAGTTGTTGTTGTGTGTTGTGTGAACTTGCGTAAACAAACTTTTACAGCTTTGGATCTGACAAGTAATTTTTCTGTTTAAAAATAGTAGAAAGTTCCATGACATACAGTTTATTTAGTTTACACAATCATCAATCTTTAAATATTTTGATATTGCCTGATTTGGATTATATATTAACTATTCGAACAAACTTATTTTGTTGCTGTTGCTTTTTTAACATATAGGAGTGTGTATTTCATTTATCTAGGTCTGTTTTGTGAGTAAAATGGCCAGGAAAATTTACCATGCTGCCACCTAGTGGTGGAAAAAGATCACATTGGAAAAGCAGAAACAACATTTTATTGCACATCTTGATTACATATGGTGATAAGTGCATGAGCCAGAAGTCACTGAGTCACTTTATTTGTAAATAATGTATACCTTTATTTGTGCAGTTCAGTCCTGCAATGCATTTAAAAAAGTTGTGACAGGGCAATTTAATACTAGCAATGAGATGAAATATGTGATGTGAAGAGGTGATTGTAGTAATGCGTTAAAGGCAGCATTTAGGAAATGCTTAGTATTTAATGAGCCAACATAGCCAAAGGTTTTTTTTCAACGTTTTGCCTCTTTAGTGTAAAATATTGTTAAATAAGTCAACAAATTGTGAAGGTCAAGCCTTTTGCCATCTTTGATCCCTCAGATGGCACTGCATCTCAACAATAGCTGATATAATCATATTGGCAAAAATTTACTTACCTTTGCTATATTCACCTTATTTGACAAAAAAGTATACTTCACTGGAATCCGTGGCATTTAGGGTGGACCATTACAGATGAGCCATGTATTGTGGTCAGATAAAAAAATCAGCAAAGAGCATTTAAGCTAAACAACTTGTTAAATGGTACATACTGTATGTCTCCACAAATTGAGTCATGTTTTTTAGACAATATTACGATTTTTAAACAAGATTTTGTTTATAATACAAGATTTATTTTGGTAAATATAAATAATCATTACCATAATAGCCTTGAGTTACATTGAGTTAAAACTGATGCAGATAAATTTTACAACAGGGTAAAAATATACTTGTCTTAGAATATTTTGGTTTAAAAATTTCTCAAACAATATTTTCCATCTTGCTTTTTTTTCTCTCTTTAAGAATTTTCCCTCTGGAGATGTTCTTGCTCTGACCTGCCCCCTTTACTTAAAATTTTTCACAGTAAGGTCAAGAGGCACGAACTCTGACCTAGCCTTAGGGTAAATGACCCTTTTACCTCCTGTCCTTTTTTGTCACCTTTGGCTCTTTATTTTGTACACACCTGAGGACTGGATAACCTGAAAAGAAAAAAAGAGCGCAGCACTTTTGTTCCATTTCCTTCCCATCCTCTCTTATTCTTGTTTTGTGAAATCTGGTCAGTAAGTCATTGTCATCACACACCGGGCATTTGAAATACTTTAAAATGTATTTGGCTGGAAGATTATTGTGGTTAAAACTTTAGTTACACCAGTTCAGTGATACTGATGTCACATGTTAGATAAAAAAAAGATTAGCAGTTTGCAGGTTCTAGCATTTAAACACGAGCAGAAAAGAACAGTTCCTTTTAATGGCTTAAAGATTTTAAGTGGTATCAACTCGATTACCTTCATCATCAAAATAAAAATTCACTTTCAAAAATGCAATAAATAGTTGTTATTTATTAGTAATATACTTGGGTTGGATAAGTAATGAGCTTTTTTGAGTAACCATTAATGGCTTTCAGGATAACTGACAAATGACATAACCCACAAATGACATAAATTATTGTGTTTTTCATCGCTTCAGAATACAACCAGCTGTTGTGTTTCATTTGCAAGTGCATTGACCATGGCTGGAAAGAGACTTTCAGCATCAGCATGTGGAAAAAAATGCAGAAACACACATGTTGGAAGTTTTATAAATGGATCAATATTTCATCTTGAACCCTGCCTTGGCAGAAAAAGAGATATGGGTGAAAGTGGTTGGCTATTGCTCCCAGGACCAGTGGATACATTGAGTTTGACCGCTGTCCTAAAAAAAGCTCTGGAACACTGAACAAGACAAGCTGACCATCTTACTACATGCCATGGCCTTTAGAATTAAAGGAGAGAGGAAAGTTCTTTATGCGTGCAATATGGTGTTTTTTTTTTTACACTGGATCACATCTTGACAGGATGCTCAAAGTGCCAGGACAGGTTTAATGTAGGTCAAAGTATGACAAGGTACTGACAGAAATAGCCAAATGAGTGGAGTTCCAAGAATTAGTCACCCAGGTGCCCTGGCTCCTAATGAAAAGGTTTGAATCCACCTTCTGTTTTTCAGCATGCATCTGACTGGTAAACTTATCATCCCACAAGAGGTAGCAGTGACCTCATTTCATCTTGACATGGCAATGATATCAAGAAAGAGGACCGGCATCTCACACCAAAAGAAAAAAAGCAAAATACCTTGACTTGATTGATGAGGCTGTCATCAGTGGATGGCACGCAAACACTTTTCCCATCAAAATAGGCTGTTGAGGTTTCCCAGCAACAACTTCCTGCAAGCCGGTCTGGAGCCAAAGTCCTTGAAAAAAAGCCATCAGGGAAATTGGTCTGGCAGCAGAGGCCAGCTCAAAAGTTGGCTGTGATTGAATAGATCCTAAAGTTGGAACCTCTTTGTAGGTGATGGCTGCCCCACCTTTTGCTGCCCCACTCAGGTGAAGCATGCAGGTTAATCGAAGAAACACTGGCGAACCTGGTGATGCAGAAGGGTTCTCAACATTGAAAACACAAACTATCCTGCCATTAAGTTTCCATGTTATTCTCAGGTACCACCTTTCTAGCTTCAGCAGTTTCTGCAAAGCACAGTTGATGTTTATCTCCTTGTTAATGTATAGTTTTACACTTTGGTTAAACTCATGACAGACATGGTAGTTATGATTCATGATTCATCAATTCAAACGTTGCTACGTCATGGACACAGTCATGGACAATTTTTGTTTCTGCAGTTCACCTCATTGAAACGGGAGCCACTCAGACGCGGAGATCGTCCGAGACATTGGAGCTTCAATGCTTACAATTATAACTGGACTGGCGATCATGTTATGTTTTCCTAGTAGTGAAATATGAATATTTCCTTTGTTCAGAGATTTTGCGTGCACTCCAAAAAGTTTTATGTAACATTATTGTGTTTATTTCCACAAAGTGATGCAAGAGTGCATGGAGGAAAGAAAATCATTAGATCCATTTTATATAATACAATGACTCTGGAGACTCGTTTTTGAAAGACATTGTCCAAGGCCAGTATTTGCTGGCAAAAACTCCTGTCATGTTTTTCACTGATGAATATGTTTTAACCAGCTGTTCTCCATCTGTCTCTTACTCTGCTGACTACGTACTATTTTTTTTCTACTCTGTGTAATGTAAGTATGCGTATGAAAGTAATTCTATGTAAAACTACAATTTATATGGAGGAGACTAGAAAGGTGATCTTAAACCCTACAAGAGATTACATCGAATGAATATTGTCTCGTAATTATTCAGTTATTATTATTTATAAATAAAATTAGTATTAGTTACATTTGCTGTTAACAATCAAACATCAATAAATGGAATATTACTACATTCGTTTTCATATAGAGCCTCATGATACACAAGAGGAAATCAACTCCTATTTATGTAGCTTATGTAACGTATGAAATCATCCTCACTCTGAACCCAGAATATTTAACTGGGATGATATGATTATGCAATAAGTATAGTATGTATTGCTAGAAATCACTACCTGGAAAATGAATCTAAGACTTTCTCTCCACAAGACGACAGAGCAAGCCACTGAGCTGAGAACTGACCTCTGGTTAACACGATGGTCTTCTAAATAAGTGCATCTATATTTTCACTAAACATATTCAGTCCAGAATGTCTGTTGATGATTATGTCTTGACTTATGGCATAAACTGAAAATGAATAAAATATAATATAAAGACAGAAAAGCAAAAACCTGAGGGGAGATGGGACGATAGCGAGTTTCTCACATCTGGCTTGTATTAGAATATGGGGGCCACTAAAATAATGTTTTTCACCCTACAAGCTTTTCTGTGCTATAAACTATCAGCCACTGTGCCTCCCCTCCCTACCCCCTCTCATTCTTTACTGTCCTCTCTGGTTTCTCAATTTTCTCTTCCACCATCGGCAGTGGTAAAGCATCCTGTCATCTTTCTCTATGACCTTTTCCACTCCCTGTGTCTTCTCATGAAGTTATCTCAAATTCACTCCCCTCAAGCCAAGTGTCCATAACACAACTTTCATTCCTGCATTTCAGGCCTGTAACGCATTCCAAAACACAATTTAGAGCCTGTAAAACAAATTATGTATGTGTATACACACATGCACACACAAAGTCTAGAAAGGAATAAAGGAGTTTATTAACAAATGAATGAGAAAAATCATTGAACATGTTTACATGTTTTTTTTTGCTAATCTTCAGTGCCTGATATAATAAAACAAAGCACCAGGCTGCTAGCTGAATACCTGCACGGCATCAAGCACTGTGATTTATCAATAACACATACAGTACATACAGCCACATTGGCGAATTTTTGCAGCAACACTGACAACTAACACTGTTTTACAACGAATTTTTAAATTGTCTTTTAATGTGCAGTTAACAAACCTTAGAGGCACCTGGATTAGACCATGAAACAATATAAATATGTTTTGTGGTCAGATGTAGTTTTGTGGTCAGATTTCTATTATATTACTAATAAATAGAGACCAAAGATAAAATAGGTAATTACACTTTTGTGATGGCAGCATTGATCTAGAAAACTACACAGAGATAATAAAGCAACATATGCTGGCTGAAACATTCCAACTTGTACAGGAACATCCATGCATTTTTCTGCACGATGATATGAAACCACATGCTACACATATTACAAATATGTGGCCTGTTTGTGGACTAGCTGTATCCTAGTGGTTTATATACTATAGTAATAATTATAAGCTTATGCCTGTTGGACTCTTGAACAAGGCCATTAACCATACATTGGTCAGTCTGTACAATGTATCTGTAATTTGTAAGTTGCTATAAATAAGGCATACATTTTAATTTATGTTAAGGATTGAGGTATGCATAATTTACTGGGATGTCTGTAGTTCTGGGTCTGTTGTTGATAGCTAATGGGTGGGCAATTTTAAAAGCTGTCATCTTGTACTGTTGTACACCTTAAGCTGTGTTTGCAGCATAATAGGGGCACAATAACACTTTTTTCACATTGCTTTTTATCCATGCTATCAAATGGTGTTTCAACTATTAGCAATATAAACATTACATTTATAATTGTTTTATGTAAGTAGTTCATTAATAAAAAATAAGGAAGAGAGCTGTCCTTTTGGCGGAATGTAATGTGCTGCTTAAAGCCTTTGAGCAAGGTTAAAATCGGTTCAAAGTGGAGGGGCATGTGATGTTGAAAGGCTGCTGATTACTCCCTCATATCAGAAATACCTATTAGGTAAATGAAAGCTGACAGCACCCAGTGGGAAATGGTTTGAGCATGCTGGGTAATGAGTAAAATTAAGCAGTAATGGTAGACTTGGGTCACATCGATCACCTGTTTGTTAAGGGAGACTGTTGGAACTTGTTTTGTATGGCGAATGGTCATTCATTCAGACATTCATTCATTCATTGCCTAGTTTTACCACCACTTAATTCTATTTAGTGTCACAGTGGGACACACTAGGTGGATGAACTAAACACCTGAACAGGCCACCAGTCTGTTGCAGGGTACAGACACAAACACAGAGAATTTAGTATCTCTGGTTAACCTAACTGCATGTCTTAGGACTGTGTGAGGAAAGCGGAAATCATGCAAACGTCACACAAAAAATCTGTTTAGGTATTCCAATATTAATTAAATTTGTTAATAGTATCTTTTAAAACGTCTTTTATAAAACTTAACAGCTTCCCTGTTAATTGTTTTATTCAAAGTTATTGTTATTTTGTAGAGAACATTTCAGTATGTATTATTTTATAATTGGACAATGATGTTAAAAAAAATATTTGGTAGTTGATAACATTTGTATATGTTATGCACATACTGGTGGGGGCTTTATAATTAGTTTAGACTAAATTCTTAAACTGTCTTGAACAGCCAGATGATCACATAGCATCCATATTTGTTAACATCTGTCAGATATAGACATCTGAGGTGTAACTTGACAGCTGCAAAAGTACTTCAGCAGTTCCTGGCAATCGCCTTCACCTCATGTGTGTTATATTGGTTGTTCCAAGTGATTTTTTTTCTATACATCATCGTTATACCTTCTCACACTATCCAGGTTCTTTACCATCAAACCTGTTATTTCTCTAAAGCCATGACGCCAGAATTCCCAGTCGAGTCTGGTTCACTGCGGTGTCTAATACCAGTGTACTTATCTCTTTTTGGGAATTCACATGGTGTCATGGTGTTTTGGGCCTCATGCTCTGAGAGATCGGGTTGCCACAAAGGCATCGAGATATCCCTGTGCAAAACATAAATCCATTTGATGGGTTTTAAGGCACGGCTTATGCATATCTACTCCAGCTGGTTCTAAGAGGTTCACTGTCCTTCTTGACCAAATTTGATTACTAAGTTTTAAAATATATGTTACTTTCTTTTTTATATTATTTAGAATTCTCTTTTCACCATTGTGCTTTTTACACAAGTAGCAATTATTTCTATATATTTAACCCAAGCTGTGCTGTGAAACACACTTTTATACACACTACTAAAGACACACTAGGAGACCGCAGTGAGCACACGAACCCGGTGTGTTGGGCAGCCCTAGCCACGGGCAGCAGTTTAGTGAGCCTTGCTGGCACTTGAAGGCACTTCAATCATGACTTGTTGACTCTCTGAACTGAACTGGCAGCCTTCTGATCACAAGCCTGGTTCTCTAACCACTTGATCATGGCTGCCCCATATATGCTATTTACATTCTCTATATGCCACCATATTTAGCCACCATATTTACTTGTTTTTATCCCACTTCTTACTAGTGACATTTTTAGACATCATCGTATAATTGGATTCTTTTTTTTTATACTTGTATGTACATTGCTTGACTTTGAACTTCATCAGTGACCCACTCTATTATATAAATTACCGTGTAAAAGCTTAAGCAGTAAATCATTTAGTATAAACACATTTAGACTTATTACATATCAAGCAAAGTGAGGAACTTTTAGGATTATGACCATGCAAGTCAAAGTTTACCAACACAGACTGCATGTCCTTTATATGGCACAGCTGTGCAAGTCATTACTCATAACCAACTGCTACTGTCTGGCCTGTTGTTTGTGACTTAAGCCTGTAATATGATTTATTACAAGTGATTTAGAGAGACATCCTAAACCCAAATTTTGAAATCCTTATTCCAAGTTTGGGTTTTATCGTTTATATTTACAGACTTTAAAACATTTATTTAAACATTTTTGCACTTTTTATTTTATAATTCCTTCTTTCAATTCTAGTAAATGTGTATGTGCATGTATTGACATTTTCTATAAAAGGCATTGAAAGCTCATTATTAACTTTCACTCATATGCAGCAAAATATTATACAAAAATGAAAGCATGCACAAAGGGAAATTAAATTCTGTGGAAAGTTCTGGACCAACGTACATACGCCAATAAAATAATAAAAAAGAATAATTCCATGCATCCGTGTCAGTGATATTGAGACATACTACTTCATTCATAAAAAAGCTAGACAGGGTTGTTGTGTTCAGAGCACGTTTTAACAAAACACAGAATGATTTGTTGATGACGACATGCAAAGGAAATGTACATTTTACTAAAATATACACATATACATACCATTATGGACTGAGAGGGCCTTAAAATGTTAGATACATTAACATGCTGATTGACAGAAGGTGAGTAAAAACTTAAAGACTAAATCACTAATATCAAACAGATCAAAGCACCTTTAACTTAACACAAACATACGGGTAGTTTAGTGGTTGTAATGCTCTTAGAGAACAGGACTGCCTTAAGAGTATCAAATTAATTGTTGCTGCCCTTAAGTAAACTAAACTAGACCTTCAATTTTACAATAGAGTCATGTTGTGAAGAAAAATCAAATCCAAGAAATGTGATGCTTCCTTTTGGCTAACTGCTGGTGAACTGGGCCCCTTTGAAGGCCCAGCTGAATCAAGCATAAAGCAATCCACACTAAAGGCATGGGTAGTATTAGTATTAATGGCTAGGTGCAGTCACCATTGGTACCATCACTTGGTCTCTCTTTTATTTAGAACAGAACTTGACTGAGAACATTCTTGAATGACATTAAGGATCAGTTAACACTAGTTAAATAGCACATAAAGGTATTGAGCAAATGACCATCTGATGCACTGATCCACTTGTGGGAGAATATTTCAAGGTCTCAATCATAGACATTGCACAACTTTGAAATGCTCTCAAAACTGTAATTTAACACAGTCTTAATTAACAAGACAGAAAACATATTGATGGTGGCATGTTTTATTGAATTCATACAATCGCATGTTGTTCTTCAGAGGAAATGCTGGCAGTTATGATGGATGAGCTACAGAAAGTTGCTTGCAGCTTAGTATGCCGAGGTATCATCTTTGTCATGATTTTTGCTGATTACTCGAGTGGAATGGGAGATGATTTCTCCATGCAGGGATCTGGGACTTTGAAGCCAGGATGGCGTAGGGAGAGAGGGAACAGGAAGAAAGGACAGAGCCAGCGACAGCATTTGTTCAAGCTCCATGCCAGGATTCTATGAAAAGATCACCGAGCAGTCTGATTTGTCATGGCACTGAGATTGGTTGCACTGAGTGGGCAGATGTTCCGGCTGCAGCAGGGGTTCTGAGTTAGTTCAGCTCCAGTCTCTCATACTGCATGATGTTCTGTCTTACTTACTTTTATTCTCACGTATTAGCTACACTTGTTGTTTTCTATAGAAATTCTCTCTGAACTTTCCCTTTTTCTGTTAACATCATCCAAACAGGTTGTACCTGCAGGGTAAAGCATTTATTTACCATTATGCTAATATGACTGTATTCGACTGTATCTGAAATATTGCCATTTCTCTAATTGTAATTTATTAATGTAGCACATTTTGAATTTGTTGTAAATTCCAAAAGTTAGGACAGGGAGAGAAGTGAACAGAAGACAACTTACACCATTTGTGAAACTATAGTAATAATGTGAATTGGTAACCAGTGTGTGACAAAGGACACTCCAAAGGCTCAGATAAGCAATTGAATATATTTGACTCAACTATATTTTTCTATATGATACAAAGAGTTGATTTAGAAGTTGATTTGGAGGCTGCTCCACCATAGTGGATCATGGTCTGCATTATCAGATGCGCTACCTGACACAACATAGAGATTACTTAGGGAATGAGTATCTTAAATTCTAATTATATAT
>JAOTRQ010072177.1:0-12297 GCA_028565875.1 Hoplisoma paleatum
ACGCCGTTCAAATTAAAAGTCCCAGAAGTCCTTTGACGAAACGCAGCGTTTTTCTTTCCTGCGACCAATCGACCAATAGAATTTGTCCGACTAGTAATTGTTTTTGGGTCGACCAACGATTAATCGATTAATCGCCCTAAAACAAACAAAAAAACATCCAATACAGTTGCAAATCTAACAATGTTATGTAAAAAGGATAAACCAGATCTAGACATTTTATGGGTTTCTCAGAGCCATTTAGTTTTTATTCTAGCCATTATTATTTTGGATGTATTGCACTTTTAACACAGTTGTTTAACTTGAACATGATGTATTTCGGACTTAATTCCTAAAACAAGTTCCTTTACTGCCTGTCTCATGTATGTTGTAAAGCTGCATGTAAACCTGTTAATCATTGCCAGATCTGCTTTCTGATTTGTGCAAATATTGACTGTTGCAGTGTTTAAGGACATTGTGGCATCAGGACGAGGGGATAACTTCTTCATCAGGACACATTTTGAGTATGAAAAAGATACTCCACAATGCCTGGCCTTTACCCGAGGAGAAGTCTTTAAAGTGGTGGACACACTGTACGATGGCAAACTGGGCAGCTGGCTTGCCATTCGCACCGACAAAGACAATCAGCTACTGGAGAGAGGAGTCATACCCTGCAAAAGCAGGTGTGTGTGTGTGTGTGTGTGTGTGTGTGTGTGTGTGTGTGTGTGTGTGTGTGCGCGCATCTCAGTGGCTTTGCTGCTCTGCAATGGATTTTCTGTTGCATAATCGGCTGTATAAGTAATTAACTTCCTGTTCCTGGTCGGTGCTTTATTGTGGGTTTTAATCAGGGCTGACCAGATGGCCAACGTACAAAATGCCCAGAAAGGATCGGCCAACGACCGAGGGGATTTCTGGAGGCTGAGAGGTCAAAGGGCCGCCAAGAAAAAGGACCTGCGCAAAAGCAGAGAGGATCTGACCGCAAACCCAGTCATTTCAAAATTCCCAGCGTACGAGAGGGTGGTCCTGCGAGAAGGTACATCCGCTAAGCAACCATCATATTTTGACAAAATACATATATAGTACAGTAAATCATTATTTATATGTAACTGTGCCTTGTCACTCATCAGCTGGGTTCAGAAGACCAGTGGTTCTCTTTGGTCCAATTGCAGATGTTGCAAGCGAGAAACTTGCTAATGATCTACCGGATGAATTTGTTGTTGCAAGTAGGTGCTTTTTTAAAAATTTCACATCTTCTAATGCATCATCGACGACTTAAGAGTGTGTCCTTAAGTACAGGACAGATATTATATAATTGTAACATTATCATTAAAGTTGATATGAGCCAGATCCACAGGTGAACCTGTATTAGCAGAGATTCAGTCGTACACAATATCGATTGTGGGAGTGTTGGCACCGATTTGTTTATTTGTTGTCCCTATTTACAGAAAGAGAACCCAAAGACGCCGGGACGGAGAAATCCTCCGGAGTAGTGAGGCTAAACACTGTCCAGCAGATTATTGAACAGGTATATTCCACCTTAAAACACGTCACTTGCTTCACAATACTCTCTCTGACGTTACAATAGTGTTTGTTTATCCAGAAGTGGTGTCGCTATTGTCGATATGGAGTAAATGTACTGTCTCTTCCCAGGATAAGCATGCTCTCCTCGATGTCACTCCTAAGGCTGTAGACACCCTAAATTACACCCAGTGGTATCCCATTGTAGTCTTTCTCAATCCAGACAGTAAACAGGGTGTGAAGACGATGAGGAACCGCTTGATACCGGGTTCCAATCGCAGCTCTCGCAAACTCTATGAGCAGGCTGTGAAACTCAGGAAGACCTGTTCACACCTTTTCACGGGTCAGTTACAAGTAATAGTTTCACAAGACACTCGAAACCTCAAATATAGAAGTCATTAGTATAGAGCCTTTGCTAATTAGGCTATTAATTCCTCACACATCTGGGATATGAGATCAAGAAATTGTTCATTGCGCTTAACTAGAGACCTTTACATGTTCATATATGGATTAATAATTTAATTACATTTTAGCAGCCCTAGAGAGTTAAATGTATAATGTTTCCTCTGCAGCCACAGTTAACCTGAACTCTGCTCACGATGCGTGGTATGGAAGTCTGAAAGACACCATTCGGGAGCAACAAAACAAAGCAGTGTGGGTGTGTGAAAACAAAGTAAGAGTCACACAACACAAGTCAAAATACTTTCACAAAGCCGGTTACGGTAAAACGAAATGACAGAAATGTTGCCGCTGTTTAGGTGGATAATGCCGAGGAGGAACTTGACCTTTATGACGATCGCATGTCCTACCTGTCCGCCATGAGCGCCGATTACCTGAGCATGGACAGCCGGCTGACCAGCGACTTTGACGACACAGCGGATGAGGGAGGAGCGTATACAGATAACGAGTTGGATGAGCCTACCGATGAGCCGCTCGTATCGGGGACCAGCCGCTCCTCAGAGCCTGCATTCTCTGAAGAGGTCAATTATAAACATCCATAAACACATGAACTACAGAATGCTACGGAGTTTTTGGCCAACTCTAACCGAGTGTTGTCTTGAGTGTGTGTCTTTAACCTTATCCAAAAAACCTTTGCCTCTCCCTCTCTGCAGAGACCTGCCGCTGTGCCTCGCATGAAACGGTCCAGTAGCAAAGAAATGCTCCGAGATCCCAGTCCTCCTCCCACCTTTGTCCCAGATCCTCCCAGGGTAAACCCACCTCTTCCATGTTCTGCACATCCTTTCTGCTTTCTGTTACGGTTCTGTTATCACCACTCGTTTCTTTCTATTCCTGTTTGTTACAGAACCGGACGCAGAGTCGCGCCACTGATTCACACTCCAGTAGCACGATGAGCAGTGACATACCCATCAGTCACAGGCCTCTTCCTCCACCTGTAGCTCAGAAGCCAAGTTTTATGACCCGTGGAGCCCAAGCTCAGGAGTCTCCCTCAGACACAGAGGATCCTGCAAACAAATCATTGCTTGGAAAGATCAAAGCTTTTGAGAAGATGGACCACTTGGCTCGAGCACAGAGGATGCTGGAACTGCAGGAGGCGGAATTTGCTCGGGTCTGTGTCTTTCACACACTCACACATGCCAGCATTCATTGTTTTTTTTTCTTTTTCTTTTCTTTTTTTTGCAGACACACATTTTCATATCGGATTTACAAAAAAATGAATAATAAATTACTTATAATGTAAATTATAACATGGTTTTTGGGCTTGACTTAGTCTTTAGCAGAAACAATAAACGAAGTGCATTGTGGATTGCACGGGTGTGGCTGATGTGCGGGTCTGTGTAACCAAATACTCTACGCACATCAGGGTGTCTTAAATGGGTTGGGACGATTTCGATATCTCAAACTGAGTAAATGGGGATTAAAAATTAACACAGCTGATATGTGCCTTACAGTGGTATGATAGTAGAAGAGCTGCAAATTTTAGAGGCATTAATACTTTTTTCACAAACAGGTGACTGGATCTGTGTTCAAGATGTCAAGTTCAGTGACTGGCCTGGATAAGGCCAGATGATTTAGAGTTGGAACACTGTCTATCTTAAAAATGTAAAAAATATATATATAAAAGTGTATTGGGAACTAAACCGGGACGTGGTGGTTCACGGGCTGGACGAATATTTAAATAATGGTAAAAATTTCTTTTATGTCCAGTTGGAAATATCTCAGCGGCATCCAGACATCTACGCTGTCCCTGATAAGACCAAACCCAATCCGCACAGACCCTCGCCTATTGGGTGAGTTCAGGAACGTTGTCGTACACACACACACACACACACACAACTAAATGTTTTTGATTTGTTCATCATGCTGTTTTATTTTCAGGTCCAGCTCAAACACGGAGGGTCGTCCTCCATACCGCGCCGGCACTGCCGAACCCGCTGACACTCGGCGAGGTCACTACAACCCCCAGAAATACAACGACACTGAACTGTAAACCTATTTGCTATGAACTGAAGATGAGTATTACCTGCTGTGTGTGTGGCCGAACTGACGTGTTAAATTGCGCCGTGTTAAATCACCTGCGATCAATATTACAAGGGTGTAAACGCATTACCATATATTTTGTTAACAATTAAAATTTCGAACATTCAAGATGCACGTTTTTTAAAATATTAATTCTGATCCAGTACAAATATTCCTGATGACTTAATTAGAAAATTATAATAATTTAATATACAAACTTTTATTCTGTCGATACACTGTTTGACATTGAAAACTGCAGTGGACCTGAAAAGCAAAAACACTGATCTGCTTTTAAGGTACACATGTATATGTGAAACCAAGTTTGTTACATCATTGAAAACATTTTATTCATTTGATGCGTATATATATGTATGTTTTTCTTTCTTCAGAATGTGTTCTTTAGCTTGACTGTATTAGACACTTCAAGCTCTGCCTACACTTACTGGTCATTAAATAAAATTACACTGATTTATATTCATTTTTGAGGTGAGTTAAATGCCTCTATAACTGTCAAAAAACAAAACAGTGTGCTGAATTCTATTACTTAAGTTCTTAATGATTACCATTTGATTAAAACGAGTATTATAATTATAACATAAGCTTGTATGATGTTCAGACTCATTATGCGTTGCTTTTTTGTGACCGGGCTTTTTTTATTAATACAGAATCCGGTATCAGTCATGAAGGCAGTTCCTTTAGACAAGCGATCAATGTATTTAGATTAAACTTTAATTATTTAAATGACTACTGTGCATTTGGGCAAAATATTTTCATTTTTTTAACTCATGCATTTAAAGAGGCTGTAATTTCTTTACACTATTTTTATTCGTACATCCAGTGATATGAACTGAAAGCCACCGAGGAGAACAAGCCAGACTTACCAAACACACCAAAGAGAAAGTGCATGATAAGTGTGTTACACATTAGATTGTGTGCGTAAAGGAATAAAAATACTCGTGGTTGTAGTAAACAAAAGATAAGTAAATGAACAGAAAGATAACATGTAAATGTTACTTTTCTGCTATAAGATGTGAATTTTCTCCTCTTTTGTCTCTTGTTTTGGCATGTGTGTGTGTGTGTTATTTTCTTTCTCAAAAGCTAAATCCTGGTCAGGAACATGACCGGTCTGGTGTCACTGATGACCTGGACCAATGTTCCACTTTTTCCTCCACTTCACACAGGCCAAAGCCAGTCATGGTTGTGTAGGCGCTTGGTGTGAAAAGATCTATCCTATTGTATTGATACATTCATACACACTATCCATGTATCTTTTATTACTAATTACATATGGATGCAGTCTGTATTGCTAATTAATAAGGTCCGTGCTATTTCTACCTGTTTATAATTGCTATGTGGTTATGTAAAAAACTTGATGTATTAAACAAAGATTAAATAAACAGACCACAAACGTTTTGAATGTTTTTATTAACACGACCTGCATTTTTAAATACGTATATCTGTGCTAATATTCCTGCAGTGCATGTGGACGACCTTTTATATGAATCTTGTTTTGCAAGTACTGATTACTGATAACTTAAGCAAAGTCAAGCATACAGCCGTATAATCAGCCATGTAAGATTTCGAATTGGCACTCGCAGTCTGATGACAGACTACAGACATCAAACTGTCAGGTTCTCGCTGTCTGGTCAGCCGTGCTGTATTGCAGTGCCATTCTTAAAAAGTGTAAAGCATCTCAGGTGTGAAGCATTTGGCCACATAAACTCACCAAAGAAAACTATAGAACAACTTCACCAAGAGTCTTGATAGCAGCATTTTAGTGGTCTAACCTTCCACTGGATGCACTTTAAGCACAAGAACTGTTCCATGGAAGTCACGTGAATGGGTGAGAAAGCCCACACAAGCCTTAGATCACAATACCAAGCAGCAGCTCTTATGTAATTGTGAATAATTAATGGATTAATAATCAGAACAACAATCTGGCCGACCGGCACAGAGCCCTGACTTCAATTTAATGTCCTAAAATCAACCTTTAGTTGACCAACTTTGTGAACGCTATTATGGCTTTAAGTGAATCCCTGCAGTTATGTTTCTAAATGTGAATAGAAAGCTTTAATAGGCTGTAAGAGCTGAAATGATGATGTGGTGTGGCTTCGTACTGGTTTGTGTCGTTTATCTTTGGATGACGGGTGAATGTGCCAGTTTTGCATGATTAGCGGTGAAATCCAAAACATACACATGAGTGTAAAACAGTAGATGTGTTCTCATAAACTCTTAACACCGTTATCATTTTGTTTTAATGTTTATCAACAGCGTTATCCTGGTCTGGGTCGCTGTGTGTCTGGTTTCACTGGGAAAAACTCCTCACAAGACTGGAATACCCTGGACTGGGTGCAAATCCATCGAAAGGTTTGGTGCACCGCTCCAATTTCACCCCACTGAGATTCCAAATCAAAATGAGATCTCAGTGATGGACTAATTTATCTTATTTCTCAGTAACTGCTTCATCCTGGGCAGGTCTGTGGTCATCAAACAGTACCAACAGATACTTTAGATTATTTACATAACAAGACCAGCAAGTTGTCTCATGCTCGCTAGTCCACGATAGCCTTTTCTTACACTTAAGATCAGTGTGCGATGTACATCATGTTACAGTGAAGCGATCCGTTTGTAGACACGTTCAGCCGTCAAACGATATTAAGGCAGGTTAAAAAATACATCTGGCGCTAAAAATTTGAAACGATCACAAATATTAACGTGAGCAATGCCGGTTGATGGGATAAATAGTACATTCGGAGGATTTCAGATGTACACCGGCTGTTCCTGCGCGGTCAGTAGGCGGTACATGGCAGCAGGCATAGTCTTCATGTGGATCTAAGAGAAAATATTGGCACATGTAACCTTCTACAGGGCTGCTTCTAACATAAAGAAGCAAATCACATCACATGAAAAGTTCGTTCAGTACATTTCCATTAATTTCTCTTCCTCTTGAAAATACCACAACAATCACTCATGTACACACTCACAACTCGTGTATTTGATTACAAACCAATAATTAAATGGGCGGCACGGTGGCTGAGTGGTTCATCACTGTCGCCTCACAGCAAGAAGTCCCGGGTTCGATCCCCGGGTCGGGCTGGAGGCTTTCTGTGCAGAGTTTGCACGTTCTCCCCATGTCAGCGTGGGTTTCGTCTGGGTACTCCGGTTTCCTCCCACATTCCAAAAAAAAACATGCACTAGGTTGATCGGAAATGGGTAAAACTGTCCTGTAGCTTCACAAGGTCCCTGTAGTGATACGGGGTTGTAGAAAGACCTGGCAACCTACTCCGTAAAAAATATATAAATATAATTGCTGAGTAACTCTGGTCGATCGGTTGACGGAACACAGAGTGACCCAAGAGTCGGAAGCGACTGGAATGGGTAAATACACACAATAATTAAATGATAAACGTGTACGCATACACACACACACACACACACCGCTATGTGATTGGTCTTTCAGAGTCATTTGATAACAATATAACAATAGCAGGAGAGGAGGTGTGAGGAGGTGTGCAACGTGAAAGTTGCGATGTTCGGACTCGTGTGGACTGCAACGAAAGTATCGATTCGAATTCCAATACCAGTGCTGGTATCGATATTACCGATATTTAGATCGACTGCAAAAACTACGATTCATTTTTACCTCTCCAACCGCATTTGAGAGAAGATGAACAATCTTCTCATGTGGAGTGGCCACCACACTCTGCCCACTGATCTCAATGATGCGGTGACCGACTCGGATTCCGCCCCTCTCGGCAATTCCTCCTCTCATCAGACTGCAGATCTGCAATCAACCAAAATGTATCTTGAAACCGCTAGCAAAAATATAAGTAATATTCATTTATTATGCGTCTGGTCTAAAGTTACACACAATGCCATTTTGAACGCTAAAGCCGAGTTGATATCGGAGATCTGGTCTGCGGATGAGGACCATGGTGACGGGAGGACATCTGACGATGTTCATCTTGATTCTAGATTGAGACTTTAGCCCCTGAAAAGGAGATGCATGTATTAGTCGACATTAGTTTGGGCGACTGCGTTATTAGGACGTCAATCTTACTTTAATGATGCTCTGGCAGGTAGAAAGAGGCAGGCCCACCAGACTTGTGCCGTTCACCGTCATGATCTGATCTCCAACATTAAGGCGTCCTGATTTTGTCGCAGGTCCAGCGGGCATCAAACTGGCAATGATGACTGTAGGCAGGATGGAACCCCAACCGGACTCTACGATCACCACGCCTAGATTTTCTCCCTTCTGCTTCTCTATGTATACCTGCTCCAGAACAACAGTATTATATAACAGGATCTGGTTTTATCACCGCTTAAATGTATTTAGGGTCACGGTGGAACACACTGGGTGAATACACTAAACACCTTAACACCTTAACAGAGACAAACACACACATACACACACACAGGACTGCACATTAGTATTTCAGTATTTCCAAATAACCTAACTGCGTGTCTTTGGGCTGTGGGAGGAAACCGGAGTACCCGGAGAAAACCTGTGCAAACATGGGAAACTCCACACACATCTAAGCTGGAACATCTTGCTGTGAAGCGACAGTAATAACCACTAATCCATTGTTTACTCTTCCACCCCTAATGACCTTTTTTCTTTATTTAATATTACTTAATTTTAACATTGACTTATTGGCAGTCTCTGTAAAGATGGATCTAATTTTACAAATATATAGCAAACGTTAATTTGCTGTCTACATACATTTGAACATAAAGTTTGTCTTCGTTTCTTGCAGTCAAATAAAAACTAATAATACATTTTAAAAATGTGTGTGTACTTTTATTTCTATTGGACTCACATCTTTGCAGTTCTCAGATTTGGAGAAATGAATGAGGTCGTCGTTGTACATGTCCTGAGTGTTGAGCAGGTCACTGTACTCTCTCTGACTCAAATCGTCTGGATCGATGCCGTTTGCTCTTAAGAACTCCTGATAAGCCACACTAAATGCCTGTCCGATAGACTGAGCGATGAGCTGAGCCTATACGAGGCAAATCAATGCATAAATAAAAAATGTACAAAGATTATAACAAGTCTGAAATGTACATCATAATACGGGGGGGGGGGGTACAGCACGAATTTCAAAAGAGCGTAAATTAAGACTAGAAGTAACACCGAATGTGGACTTACATCTTCGGACTCGAACACATGGCAGATCATCCTGTACTGGACCCGTTCGTCCGTGTGCTGTGCGTCTGCTGTGTCCAGATGTTCCTGACCGCTGGGTGATCGGATCAGCGTTCTACGAGCCATCAGAACCACCATGTTCCCAATGTCCGCTATGTATGAGATGGTCCTTAACGGATGGTCCATCAAGGTGTCCTGCAGACAAGGATGCAATGACTCAAGGATTAATAAGTCAATTCGTCCAAACTAGAAATGGAAGCTGAAGCAACATCATTTAATGTCACTTTATGGTCACTTTGGACACTTTATCAATACCTGGACATTCATGGTCACTAGGTCACTTTAACAGTCACTTTATCTTTATATATTTATACATAGCTCATTCTACTTTTGTAAATTACCTTCTTTTATCTTTTCCTACTTTTTAACTTCTTAATTGTAGTTTAAATTATGCGTACAATTGTTTTTCATTATAACCTATTTTTAGTTTGTTAAATGTAATTTTAAGTGTTAGGATGGAGTAGTTATAAAGTATTTCACTGCCGGTTGTTACTGTGTATAACTATGTATGTGACAAATAAACTTTGATTTGATTTGATTTGAAGTTGTAAGCATTTGCAATCCTAGTTATAGTACTTTATAACCTCAGTTATAAAGTCTTTATAAGAGGAGCAAAAAGTTTAACTGTTAACTTAATTTAACTGTTAAATTAATATTCTTCTATTTTTCCTGAATTAAACAGATTTTTTAAGTGTGCAGAAAAACATAAGGGACATTCTAAAAAAACATTTACACAACTAAAAGTAAACATTAGGTGAATTGTAAAAGCCTTAAGGGGTTTATATAGAACATTCCAAAAACAAGGTTTATAGAATCTTAAAGGGCACACGTTATGCACATTTTCATTTTTAAGAGTTTTTGTATGTCTATGTTGGTCTCTACTGTTAAATAAATCTATACACCCATCTGTTTACTGTTAAATAAAATCTATCCACCCATCTGTTTAGTGTAAAATAAAAAAAGATATATTTTGGTGTGAAAAAAAATGAGCTGCTTTGACTTCTGTAGTATTGTGATGTAATAACTACCTGATTTGCATTAGGCCCTATGTGGCACCACCCATCACCTCGAACCTCCTATAAATCATCTGTTGAGCCTTCAGTAGCTCTTCTCCGTAAAAAGGAGCGAAACCCAGAGCCATCAGAACCGTCAGAACCGTCAACCTGACGGCGACCGGCTGCAAACCAGTTTCTCATATTGAAATTCTATATCACTGCTGTGGTCTGATCTGGATGATTGGCAGCACCTGGTGGGCAGGGAGAGAGAGACGAAATCCCCCGAGCGTAGATTCGTTTTATATTAAAGATTAAAAGCCATCAGAGCCGATCCGGATGCCGAGGTGTTCCCGGAGACCAGGTTCTGGTGCTGGAGACGTGCTGTTCATTTGCTAACGAGCGGCTTCTGATTAAAAGCTGCAGACGCTGATTGCGAATCAGAGAAGGTTGGAGGAGCCTGCAGCGAGGTGTGAGATCTGTCGCAGCATGAGACTCCTAATGAGCCGTTGTAATGGGCAATCCGCTACTATCTAATCTTGCTCGGATTGGGAAACGGTAGCGTTACACGCTTAGCGCTCGGACTTTCGACCCGAGAGAGGTGAAAACACCGCGTGTCTTTAAAAACCTCGTCATTTCTCCAGCTAGAGTTTGATGTCAGCTTATGTTCTCGCAAAGTCAATGTTCGAAATACTAGATGCCTTGAATCATCAGAAAAAATATTCAGTGTAGAGCGAGTCACTTTATTCGATTAAACTTTCTTAATAAAATAATTTATCTCACAAAAAATAAACACGGTGCTGTTGTTTTCACGATTAATAAATGTTGATTGTTCTTTTATAGTTTTCTGCAGACGTTATTTCAAATGCTAACACAGTGTGCCTCCTCATCTTATTGTTTTGAATGGTATTGTGCTAACTCTGTTAGCTTAAAGGACCAGTATGTAAAATCACATGCAAAATGTGAAATCGTCTCCCCCTCCCACTCAGATTAGGGGTTGCCAGATCCGGCAAGAGCATTGATTATTACATTTTGGACCCATTTTGGTTTTTGTTAGAGGTACAAATAAGCTGAAAAGAACTGTCGCATTTACTAAAAAGAGTTAATAGGGTTGCCAGATTGTATATTATTAGACTATAGCGATTCGTATCAGTATCACATTTTGGTGGTGATTTAAAGGGTATTAGGATTAAACCCCGCAGCAATTTGGCAACCTGTTTAATTACAATTGTTTTTACTTTTGCTAATAGAATCTGTAGTAAAATCTAGAAAGTACATAAAACAACTTTATTACTTTAATGTAAGTAAATTATCTCCAGCTATTTGGTTCCTGATTGGTACAACTGATATTGTGGCCGCACCTCACAAGCCTCTCTGTCTGGGTTTGCTCGTGGTCCCTCTGTTCACCCACACGGTCTCGCTGCCACAGAATAAAGGATTACCTTCTAAGCACACCATTACTTTTAGTGATGGTGCTAATACATCATGTTCAGAAGCTGCTCGTCGTCGGTACAGGAGTGACCAGGAATACAGAAGAGGACTCTGTAGGTGAGCGCAAGTGCAGGACACACGGTACAATCCTCTCCGGGAGTGGCAAATAGGATGCAGAGCTTTATGGTGCATATTCGCTGTTGGCTTTATTAAAACACATAGTCCACTCGGTTCTTTCAGCTGGAGCTAACAGTCCTCATTAAAATCTCAGCAAGTGCACTTTATTTAGATGATCCACTTAGTACTTGACTCGGTTTTGCTAGTGGTCCAAACCATTAAAGGTCTGAAATTGCAACCTTTATAAATCCTTCTTACCTTTTACATATAATTAACTGTTTCCAAACATTTTCCCAATCCCTACCCTCTTCTGTGACCTTTACCAGAGTTACATTAGAAGGCATTATTCATCAGTCCTGAAAAGGGCTTAGAATAATGAGTTATTTATGAGTTATTTTGCCTGTTTAGGTCTTATACAACTAACATAAACACAGTGAAATATATATTTTAAATGCTTGTTCTTTATTTAACAATACAAGTCTGTTATGTAGCATATTACTGTCTTTGATACATAGATGTTCTATTTGTAAAGCACAGTATATATATATATATATATATATATATATATATATATATTTG